>VXCM01002930.1:63678-101600 GCA_014773175.1 Lucifuga dentata | reverse complement strand
TATGTGGGAAGAATCACTGAATCTGCTTCATTTCTCTGCTTCTCCATCTGAGTCTCCAAACACCCCAAAAGTCTCCAAACTGTTCGTACCATGGGTCAGAGTTTGCTTGCAGGTGCGCACATTCTCCCGTCAAGTTTGTTTTTATAGATCACAATCTTTGCGTGGGAAGTGGCGTCCGGCCTCGTTTTGTGCATACGCAACGGTTATAAATGAGACCCCTGGCCACCAAACAGACACTTGTGCCCTCTTTCTACATTTAGAGTCCCTGATGTCTCTTGTGGATTTTGCTTATTATTTCCTGTGGTACAATGATGCGGCTTCCCCTAATAACTAGGCCATTACACTCGGAGAGATCACCTCTGTAGTGGTAATAGTCTCTTGCTGTGGGCTGCAGATCTTTTGTGTGGTCTGGCCGTCCATTTCTTATCAATTTCTTGTCAGTTTTACTACTACTCAGTTTGTAGTCGTAGACTGTCGGAAAGAATGGTTGTTTTGATTTTGTTCAGCTCCTTTCTGGACAGGTAGTGTGGTTATAATGGAATCAACATAGCAGCCGACATCAGCCTCCGAGTTTGCTGTCCGTGGTGCTGTCCACTGGGCTCCGAGACAGCATATCTGCTATCACTAGTGTCTTACCAGGTGCGTATTCTGCTGTGATATTGAAATCTCATCAGCCTAAGGAGCAGCCTTTGGCATGCACCGGACAGGTCTTTAACGTTAATCAAGGGGACTGAGGGCTTGTGGTTGGTTATCAGTTTAAACCGGTCCATGCTGCTCAGGTATTTGCTGAAGTGTTCACATGCCCAGACCCTGCCAGGGGTCCCCTGCCCTAACCCTAACATTCATTTTAAACTTAGTCACATTAAACGTAACTGTAAAGCATTCTTGAGTGTCTTCTTTTCAGGAATGATGTAGGGTTTGAGCAGATGCAACGTCTGATGGAATTCTGATCGTCTTAATAAAAAATTAATATCACACTTGCATGTGGGAGATGTGATCAGTGTTGCAGAAAAAAGTAAACGCTGTGATTACATCGCATATGATGACAGTGGAGGAAACATAACTGTCCCAGTACTCATGTCTCTTTATATTGAGCTAACACACACAGGTTCGAGGGGCCAAAGAATCTCCAAAGATCACAGCTGGAGAATTTTAAGTTGGGCTTTGGGATCAGAAAGTCTCCAAAACTACAGTCAGACGCCAACTACATGAGTAACATCACAACATGAGTTGTTGTGAGGGTTTCCAGAAAAATGCTTCTGCTGTCATCAAACAACAAACTCTCAAGCATCTACAGTTTGCCAAATGTCACTGGGACCAAGTTCTATGATCAGATGAGACAAAGATGGAGCTTTCTGGTAACCAGATTCTGATGGAGGAATGGAAATCTGAAGGATGTAGAGAGATTCTGACGGAGGGATGGAAATCTGAAGGATGTAGAGATTCTGATGAAGGGATGCTCTCAGATCTCTCGTGTTCTATAACCTCATGAAGCTTATAGGAAACTCAGAGCTGTTACCTTGCTGCACAAAGTATTAAATGAAGGCTGCAAACAATTATTCACACACATTTGAGATTTTTTTTTTTTTTTTTTTNTTTTTTTTTTTTTTTTTTGTCATGAAAAGGATTTATTTTTGTTATATTTTTGTTAATATTTTGTATGAAAGATCAAGAGGATACACAAGAAAGACATTTTTCACAGCCCATGATGCTTTTATTTAGGATGAATGCTGATATGAGTGGAGAGCTCTGCAGTGAACTGTGATAGGTGTCATCAAGGTCCAGGCTTTTATCGAGAAATTAAAAATGACTGTCCTTTCTACTTTTGGACATGCATGTTATTAAATTTGATGCATCACATGAACATTTGATCTTGAAAGAGTAAGGTATTTGGGAAAATATTAGAAAACTAAAGTACGGTTGGATGTTTTGGTAAATGCTTTTCAGTAACGTTACACGTATGCAGGTCGTATTTAATAGGCTTAAACATGCAAAATCGTCAGTATGGTCTTTTATCTTCTTTTAATATTTCTCTGAATAACTGAGGTGTTAGTCTGTGTCGTCTTCCCCCCCCCACACACACTGGATATTTTAAGAACTGCTGGTGAGGTATATATTTATTTATTTATTTTTAAAGATATGAACCTTCTGTATGGACTGGTTTTGTATGTTATTTATGTATTTAATTTTTTTTCCCCTGTATCTCTGTTCTGATAACCCAACGACCATTCTTGCTGACCACATTTTATGAATGGACATGTAGACATTTGGGTCATGTCTGATCCCTGTTCTGGGTTTTTCTTTGTATAGTTTGAAAAATTCAACAAGTTATTAAAAAAAACAAAAAACACTTTCTGTAACTAATTAGGAAAACTATAAAACATTCATCTGTGTATCTAATGGGGTTTTATTTTGTTTTAGTGACTTATGTATTACAGTTTTTCTCAATGGCTTTGGCTCATTTTTTGAAACAGTCTTAACATTCTCTAAACTGTATTTGTCAGAGCTGTTTTATGTGACGTCACAACTCTGCTGCATGTCTGCAAAAGTACTAACTCACCCAAAACATTTCATTCATGCTTCAACACCTAGTTCATGTGTCAGTAGATGTATTTTCCACCATGGAAGTTTCTTATATACAAATTTCTGTTTAGTTCTACTTTTTTATTGACACTGACTGCTTACTGTACGATACCAGAGTGTCAGTTTTGTCTGGCTGAATGCTATAGATACCGATTTCAACAGCAAGTAAAAATTTACTGGGAAAAGTCAATACTGTACAGTACTGTAGTACACAGAAAAAGGATATGCACATTTGCATGTATACAGTAAATGTATTTTTGTAGCAACATATTACATGTAAACAGATACAGCCACAAGTAGGAGACCCAAACACTATTCAAAAAAATCAAAGGAGAAAATCCCTCAAAACATTCTCCTGTCCCAAAGAGAGATTTGCCCTATTCTCAGTTCCTTAGACTGAAAAGGATTTGCTCCGATCCAGCAGATTTTGAAAAAGAACCTAGAATCATGTATCAAATGTTCGGCGATAGAGGATACACAGTGGCTAGAGGCCCTGCATAAAATATCTCTGACAGAGTAAAAGAAAAACAAAGATACACAGAGAGAAAAAAAGAAACCTTCAGTGATGTGCACCACCACCTACAACCCTTTCAGCAGGGAGGTAAGAGGGATTAATGAAAGACAGTGACTGGCATGTTCTGAGTGCAGACTTGGTTGGGGAACAGCTTTTTAAAAAGCTGCCTCTTTTTTCACATTACAGAGCACGAAATATCAGAGACTACATTGTGAAAGCTGGTTCTCATACTCCTCAGATCAAGACGGGCTGCCTGGATAATTTGAAAGGTTTCTTTCCATCTGTCTGTTGCTAGATTAAATTGCATATATATAAAAAATGGTTGTGCCAATCTTGGCATATACCNAAAAAAAAAAAAAAAAAGAAAGGTTTCTTTCCATGCCTCAAATGTGCTATTTGTTCCCACACAGAACGTATGGATACTTTTACTAGCTCGGTCACACAGAGGGAATATAAGATGAGACGTTTTGCCACCTGTAACTCTAAAAATGTGATCTATCTATTGAGGTGTACCTGTGGCCGGCAGTATGTTGGTAAAACCTCAAGAGCTGTAAAAACACATATCATTGAGCACCTCAGTGCCATCAGAAGAGGAGATGAAAAATCTGCAGTCAGACATTTCATGGAGGCAAAACACACAATATCAGACTTGTCGTTTACTGTTATCCAGTGTGTCAGAACACCAAAGACAGGGGTGTGTGTGGAGAACATATTGTTGAGGAGAGAATGTCGCTGGATCTTCTATTCGAAGACTTTACAACCGGCGGGGTTTAAATGAAGAATTTAGCTTTCAATGTTTTTTGTGAACCCTGTTGTATACTCCACCTTTGTACAAACAGGGACTTAGATATGAGCAGGAATCAGATGTTTCTCCTGTACTGTAGAACTCTAATCTAATTCTACACTATATTGAAAATTTGTTTCATTATGGGTCATGTGGATGATATTTGCCTGTGTTGTCTTTCTTTTTGTAAATATATGCTTTTCTATTGTGGGTGTGTAACATTGAGGGGAACTTGGGGTCACTTGGGCTTTTAGACCAGCTGACCACACTGTGATATTATATAAAGGTGGAGCCCTTGCTATTCCTGAGACACTGAAGAAGATGTAAATATCAAAATGTTTGTCTTCAGGTAGTACCTGTGTTTGAACTGTACACCTTTTGCACATGTGGTGAGCTGAATAAATGTTTTGAGGGATTTTCTCCTTTGATTCTTTTGAACAGTGTGCGGGTCTCCTACTTGTGGCTATGTTTTTACAGCTATATACTGCAGAGCTACAGAGTTACAGAGTTTTTCTCAATCACCTTGGCTCAATTCTCAAATGAGAATTTTTTTTTTTTCAAAACAATAAGTTCAAATCTCTGAATAATTAATTTCACACCAGATTTGAATTTCTTATTCACTGAAGCAAATTGCATGTGTTTTGGCACGTGTGCAAAAGAGTAAGTACAATTATCTACAATTGGCACAATAACTACATGCACATGGCTGCTGATCAAACTGATGAGTTGATTCTCAGTGAAATCATCAAACTCTTCACAACTCCTAAACATTCTTTCATGGTGTGAGCGTCACATGCAACATGATTTCAGTTATCAGAATCTGTCACACATATATATTCCAGAGCAACAAGCAACAGGATGTCCACCAAGAAGATGAGAACTTGTGCTGTTAGGTACTGTGAGGAGGTACAATTTATTGTTTTTTACAGAACTACCACAGGTTTTTGTTTTTTTCTTTTTTTTCATGGATGTCATTTTGGGGCAAATCTTCTGTTCACTATATATGACTTTACATGCAAGAAATATGTAAAAATGGACATGCAAATGTGAATTTTCTGTTTACATATAACACATTGCTACAAAAATAAACTGTATACATACAAATGTTCATATCGTTTCCTGTGTACTACATTGTACAGTATTGACTTCTCAGTAATCTTTTACCTACTGTTGAAATCGGCATCTAAAAAGCTCAGTGAGAAACACAACAGCATTCAGCTAGACAAAACTGACATTCTTGTACAGTAAAGTGTCTATAAAGCAGTAGAACAAAACTGAAATTTATATATATAAGAAACATTTCCAGGATTGACTGCCATGGTGAAAAAACATCTAAACATCTAAACATTTTGACTGTACAGCTCACACCATGACAAAAAAAAAAAAAAAAACTTTTCATTTTGGTGGCATTGCCAATTTACTGACACAAGAACTAGGTGTTAAAGCATGAATTAAATTTTTTGGGTGAGCTACTACATTTTGCAGACATTCAATAGAGTTGTGATGTCCCATAAAACAGTTGTGACAACTACATTTACAGTTTAGATAATCTTAAGACTGTTTCAAAACAGTTTGAGAAAAACTGCAATTTCATTAGAGATGACGCCTGTTCCAAACTGACTGATTAGGACTTAATAAAGCGAACAGTGTTTGGACTTTAGAATTTCTACATGTAAACAGAAAATTCACTTTTGCATGTCCATTTTTATATATTTCTTGCATGTAAAGACATATATATGAACAGAAAATCTGCCACAAAATGACATCCATGCAAAATAAATAAATAAATAAATAAAAAAAAACAATGAAAAAGCCTGCAGTAGTTCTGTTAAAAACCCTAAAGTGTACCTCCTCACAGTACATAACACTCAAGTCCCTGTCTTCTTGGTGGACATCTTGTCACTCTTGTTGGTCTGGCCAGAGATTTTTGTCAACATCACATCTGATGTTTTCCCTTGCGATACACTGGGGGAAGATCTGCTTGTGTGGCACAACCTTCTTCTGCAAAACACTTGCATGTATATACATATATGTGTGACAGATTTTGATAACTGAAATCATGTTGCATGTGACGCTCACACCATGAAAGAATGTTTAGAAGTTGTGAAGAGATCGATGATTTCACTGAGAATCAACTCATCAGTTTGATCAGCAGCCATGTGCATGTAGTTATTGTGCAAACTGCAGATAATTGTACTTATTCTTTTGCACACGTGCCAAAACAATTTGCTTCAGTGAATAAGAAATTTGAATCTGGTGTAGCATAAATATATATTATGCATAACAGTAATATATGAATATTAATTAAGATAAAGCAATGGTATGCAAAGTTGCAATGTTAAGATCATAATTTCAATAAAGAAATATTAATCTTATTTAAACTGGACACCATTCACGTTATGTGGAAAATTAAGTCGTTTAAACTTAATATTTTGATTATTTAATTAATATTCAGTCTCAGATCTTAACTTAATATTCGGGCTCAAACCTGAAAAGTAATGGTTTTTGACTCATCCAGTGATTTCTTCTCCGAACTGAAACAGGCAAACAAAGTACTATTGCACAGGTTAACATTTATTTACAGATGAGAAATATAAAAATATACAAATGAGGTAGATATTATGTGAGAAATGAAAACCAGGTTTGACAACGGAAAACTGGTGGATTTTCAAAATAAAATCCTAACCTATTCTAACGTTGACTGAGTCTAGCTTTATTTTACGGAGTTAGTACGGCAATTATGAAAATAGAAAACGGTTGGTAAGAAAGATATGGAAATGGGAAAATAACGTAGTTAGGCTGCATCACTTTAACATCAGCAAAGACAAGATCTTACGTTGGGCTTAGTCACTCCAATGATGTGGGAAAGTCGGATCGCCAGTCTTGACTCAGGCGCTCAACAGCTTGGTCACGTCGTATGAAGGAAGCGTGGTGCAGGCAGTCCTCAGGATTCAGGATGTTCGGACTCGCGGCCGTCGTCACGGATCCGAACAAATGGGTCTTCCTTTGGAACCAGATCAGCACACTTCTTGACGAACAGCTGGAGCTGGGAGCTGGACTTCAGGTCGAACCGGATTGCAGTGCTGGAGTTTACCCAACGTGGTCAGCGGAGCCGATGGCACGTAGCAGAGCAGCTAACTTAGAGAACTAACCGTAGCTAGAACTGAATAGCTTGAATGAAACCACGTGGAGGTCGTGATAACATCTATCGCTGATTCAGGCAAAATCTTCTTAGAACAGCTAATAAAATTACTTGAGATTACTTTAAAATAAAGAACCGCTAGCCGTTGTTTTAGCAACGCGGTGAAGAAAGGAGACAAGAAGAGAAGAGAAGCCGCCACGCGGTGTAGAGAGGGCAGCAACAAAAGGAAAAAGGAAAGAAAGCCAAGAGAGATAACAACAAAAAGCCTCAAACAATGGGCTGCGTGGAGTTTTAAAGAGAAAAGCCCTTCGCGCGTTGTGAAGAACACGCCCATGCTTTGTTCTCATAGGAGCTTTTCCCGATGATGTCATGAAGGCAGGCAGCAGCCTGGAGCAGCTTAATTTCTGTGATATTACAGAAACATAACCTATACTTATACTAAGTCCACTCATTTCCCATTGTCAAAGCATGATACATAGAAATTTCACGTAGTAAATTCACAGTATGACATGCTAGCACAAATAAAACCATGTTACACAAATAAATCATCTCTTTTGTTGTCTAATAGGAATTTATCACAAAATCTAAACATCTAAAACACTATTATGAAATTTGATGATCTTTGATTAACTAAATCTATTTCTGCATCAATGCAAGTATTCTAAACATTACAAAGATAAAACAAAAGCTTAGATTGTTGTAGATTGTCAAAATAGATTTTGTGTGAACTTAAAGGATCATAAAATAACAATGTGATGTTCTGTGATTTAAGAAGTATGTTGGAGAAATGTAACACATAAAACTAAATCCTTTAACTAAATAAACACAAATACAAGTACAACAAAAGCATGTAGTATTGAAAATGAATTTCAATATCTGAACATAGTTTTAAGGTACGACAGAGAGAGAGAGAGAGAGAGAGAGAGAGAGAGAGAAAGAGAGATGGCAACTCATTTATTTCATGACTCTAAATAAATTCAGACATCTTCTTGTTTCCTGAATAGATTCTGAATTAAGAGTCTTATTTGGTGTAGTGAGATCAGTTCTTTAACTCTGTGAAGTCCTTGGCTTGTAGACAATCTGGAGCCATTGAAGTGACCATTTGGGGGAGGGAGCTTGTGAGATACTCAAATGCAGATAAGAGTGGCTGTATGTTCTTTTCTTTCATTGCAGGGGAGCTTTAAAGATCAAAGTGTTACCAAGTCTCTCTAAGGTGATAACCTCTGGTTACCATGGTGTTTGGGAGGTCAGAGAAATTTAGAAGTTCTGTTTCGTTGTCTTTACAGTATATGTTCAGCAAGTTTTACAACTAAACAAGGGGACGAGAACAGCAGGGGATCTTGAGGAGTTCCTGGGTGCTCATCCATATGTTAATGTGAATGTGTATTGTGTCTGTGAAGGGGGACAGTTAGGTGTCTGTGAAGTGGGAAGGTGATGTATGCGTGTTTTCAGCAGGCCTCCACGCAGATGCAGTCTGAAAACTGATTATTTCATCCCAGAAAAACATAATCATATATTTATCAAACTGCAGTTGTTCCAGTAATGCTACACTGGTGTGAACAAGAAACTAATTATTCAGATTAATTATTATTATTATTACTAATTATTATTATTATTTTAACTTATTGTTTTGAAAAAAAAAATACTCATTCGAGAATTGAGCCAAAGTGAGAAAAACAGTAATTCATGTTACTCATGTCTCTAAGGGGATTCTTAAATCACAATATCATCCTTGAGATGAGATTTCCCAAAGACTGAAGTTTAAGTCACTTAATGACATCACACAAGTGACTGAATCTGTCAGAGGATCAAACCAATCTTCACAAATCTAGCTCCACATAAAATAACACACAATACACAAACCACACAATAATTATATTCAAAAGCCATAAATGTTGGTATCCTCGCTATAATGCACCATTTGTCCTGAAAAATGCTGAAATTAAAAGATCTTCTGTCATCCATTCATGTATCTTTCTGGTTTGCAGCATTTTTTTTTTTTTTTTTTNTTTTTTTTTTTTTTTTTTTGACGTTAGGACGGAACGCTGGCGCACGGTGGCTGCCAGTCCTCCTACGTTTGTCCACTTGTTTTGGTTTTGTTTTGTTTTTCCTGTGCAGTCTTTTTTGTGTTCCAGTTTGGGAATGGTAGTTGTTTTGTGGACTTTTTGTGACTCTTTGCTCTGTGGATTCTTTGCTGTTCCTGCTGGCTGCACTGACTGCAGCTAGCTGCTGCTTCTGCTGCATTCATGTTTTTAACTGTCGTAAGCGCCGGTTAATTTCTGTGTCGCTTCCTGCTTGTTGTGTTGTACAAACAAAGAGGCTTCTGATTTCTTCTTATATGCTTTATTGCTGAACCGTTAACATAAATCTCTCTCTCTCTTTCCGCTCTCTCACTTCTGGGTCTGTCCGATCTCGTTTATTCTTGCGCTATACTACATATTTCCTCCCCAAGTAATCTTAAACATTCTATCTTTCACAACAAAAATTCCTTCATTATAGTAACTTAAATTCTTCTCTCACTTTAACTTATGTATTGTTATCTTTTATTTTCTAAAACATTCCTTAACAACTTTTTTTTTTTTTTTTTTTTTTTTTAACCAAGCCAAGCTATAGCTTTACAATCCTTACAAGAGTCATTATTTCCATGGAACCATGTCTTCAAAACATCCAGGCTTCTTGATGACTCTCCCTGACCTTGTAGTCAGCCATGTTTGGGGAACATCTACAGGTTCTGGGGGTCTCTCAGCCACGTTAGTGTCTTGTGGTGGTTCCTCTGGCTCTTTTGTGGTAATGACCGATTCTTCTGATTGCTCCATTGTTTGTTCTGGAACTTAACAATCCTCTGGCACAGGTGCATGATGAATGTGTTTCACATTTCTCATAAGTGTAGATCCATCTTCAGTGTTAACTAGTTCAAAGGCATGAGGGGATGTGTTTCTTAGTAACACGTAGCGAGTGTTCTTGTACTTTGTCTCCAGTTTACTATGTTCCTGACTGGCAGTGTACGCAATATCCCTGACTTTGAAGTTGTGTTCCTTTGTATGTCTTCTTTGATCTGCATATTGTTTCATTTTGGCTGTATACTCCTGATGATAACTTTTAACTTTGTTATCCATTTCTTTCTTTTCCTGCTCCTCTTCTTTTACCACATTTGGCAGTTTTGTGCGAATGTGGTAAAAAATGAGGTCCAAAGATGAATGTGAATGTGCCCAAAGATGAGGTATGCAGGTGTCTCACCTGATGCTCTGTGCGGCGTAGAACAATAGGCCAGGAGAATCTTTGGGAGCTCTTCTTCCCAGCATTTTCTTTCTGTTGTAGCTGCTCTGAGAGCCTTCTTTAGGTATCTGTGGAATCATTCTATTTTCCCATTACCCTTTGGGTAATAAGGTGAAGCTCGAATGTACTTTATTCCACACGTTCTCAAAAATGAATCAAATAACTGTCCCACGAACTGTCTTCCATTATCTGTGACAACTTCATGTGGATATCCAAACCAAGCAAATATTTTCATGAGCTCTCTGGTGACAGCGTCCACTGATATGTCAGATATCACAACAGCCTCTGGGTATGAAGTGTAATAGTCAATAACTGTAAGTATGTACTGATTTTGAATTGGTCCCACCAGATCAATTCCTAACTTAGTCCAGGATCTGGGTGGAAGTTCAAATGCTTGGGGGGGGNGGGGGGGGGGGGGGGTTGATCCTCATTCAATGGCTGGTTCAGGACACATGCAGTACAGTCTCTTACAAGTCTCTCCATGTCTATATCCATATTAGGCCAGTAGAATTTGCTTCTCAGATATTGTTTTGTCTGCACTACACCTTGGTGTGTCTCGTGTGAGTTGTAGTGCTCATTTAACTTTCTTTATGGGTAACAATTCTGTGCCCTCTCATTATCAGTCCTTCATATGTAGATAATTCATTTGAACATCTACTATATGGCTGTAATTCTGTTGGAATCGGATTTGGCCATTCACCTGTTTCCACGCTGTGAATCAGTTGCTGGAGAGTTTCATCTCTTTTTGTAGCCTCTTTTATGTCTTCCAGTGACATAGCAGGAATATCCTGAGTATTGATGGAAAGCACTCTGTCCACATAGGTGTCCACATACTCTTGGTATTCACTGTCTGGTAAAGGCATTCTTGAGAGGGAATCTGCTACATTTGATTTCCCCGTGACATGTTCTATCTTGTAGTCGTATGGGTGTAATCTCATCCCTAGTCTCTGGATCCGTGGTAGCAATGTAGCTTTTTCTGGATTGAACATATATATAAGAGGCTTATGATCAGTCTGTAGTGTAAACTGGCCTCCCCACAAATAAGTCCTGAAATGTTCAATTGCCCACACACATCCAAGAGCTTCCCATTCTATTTGAGAGTATCTCCTCTCTGTCGGAGTCAGAGAACAGCTTGCATAGGCAACAGGTTTGTTCTGTCCATCTTCTTGAGTCTGTTGCAAAACTGCGCCGAGTCCCACTGGACTAGCATCACTGATTACAATGGTTGGTGCATCCAGTCTGAAATAAGCTAGACATGGTTCACTTACTAGTGCTTGTTTCATGGCTTTGAATGCTTTTTCTGTCTCCATTGTCCACTTCCACTCATGTCCTTTTCTTGTCAACTTTCTTAATGATTCTGACAAATCTGCATAATTTGAGATGAATTTCATAAGAAATCCACATGTCCCTAAGAATGATCTTAGTTGTGTGACATTCTCTGGTCTGGGCACTTTACTTATGGCTTCAACTTTCCTGGGATCAGGTTTAATACCCTCTCTTGAGATTATGTGTCCCAGTATCTCAATCTGTTTAAGTCCAAAAACACATTTTTCTTTATTCAGTGTAAGTCCCTTCTCTTGAAGCCTCTTAAACACTTTCCAAAGTCTTTCCTCCAGTTGTTTCTCACTTTCTCCATACACCACTACATCATCCATGTAGCAAACAACTCCTGTCATGCCACATAGTAGTGAGTCCATAGCCTTCTGGTAGGCTTCAGGGGCGCTGGACAAACTGAAGGGTACCTTCTTGTAGCGATAATATCCGTGGTGTGTGATGAAAGTAGTCAGATTTCTTGATTCGGGAGCAAGTCCCACTTGCCAAAATCCTTTCCTGGCATCTAATTTGACAAACACCTTAGCTCCTTGTACTGCTTGCAATATACTGTCCACTGTGGGTACTGGATGTCTTTCTCTGATGACTGCTTTATTAACCTCTCTCAGATCTGAACAGTCTCATTTCAGTAGTATTTTTTTTTTTTTTTTTTTTTGGCGTCAGTAAGATATTTGAAACCCATTCTGTTCCTTCATTCACTTCTTCAATAATATCTTGTTCTAACATCTTATCCAGTTCTTGGTTAACTGCTTCTATCATGTGATAAGGCACTCTTCTTAATGCTTGTGCCACTGGCATCACTGTTTTATCAACTGTTACTCTGTGGCTGTAGCCTTTAATTTGACCTAGTCCTTTAAAAAGTGGACTGAATTCTTCAACCAGTTTCTGAAATTTTTCTGGCGACTGCATGACCGTCCTAACAATTACTCCTTTATTCAGCACTTGTAGTGTGAAGATGGTCTTTCTTCCTAACAGTGCATCAACATCCTTGTTAATGACGTAGATGTCATCCTCTGTCATTTTATTTTTCCATGTTATTTCTGCTTTAAATGATCTTGAGCAGGGGAGTGGAGTTTCCTGTCCACAGGCATAGAATGTCCTATCTGGAGGTGTCAGTTTTATGCTGTTCTTAAAAAGGCTGTTAAACAATCTTTTTCCGATCAGGTTCTTGCCACTTCCTGTGTCTACGACCATTCTTACTTTTTGTCCATTTATTCTGATGGTCTCTTTGCCTTCCGGATTTACTGTGTAGACAGATTGTTCTTCTTGTCTTTGCTCATTCTTTTCTTGTTGCAAACGATTTTTCTTTCTGCAAACTCTTGCGTAGTGACCTGTTTTCTTGCAGAATCAGCACTTTGCATTCTTGGTTCCACACTCATCTGCTGTGTGAGTTGCTATTCCACATCTATGACATGTGGTGTCGCTGTTGTTTTGCAAATGCTTTTCATCTCTATGCTTCTGGATTTTGTCTGTTATTAGTGTTGCCTCTATGTCTGGATGTCTTAGTAAAGTTAACATGTTCTCCTCTGTACTTACTGCTGTCAGAGAACATTTTAGCTTCAGCCTGAGCTGCTTCAAATACTCCAGTAACTTGGAGGGCCCTTTCCAAGGTAAGCCTTTCCTCTTGAAATAACTTATCTCTGAGCTTCTTGTTTGCACATTTCTCCACAATCTGATCTCTTAGCATGTCTGATTCATGCTCCAAATTCACACGATTTAGCCAGTTTCCTTAATGCATTTACATATGCATCTATAGTCTCATCTTGTAACTGAATTCTTGATCTGAATTTGTGTCTCGCTAAGACAACATTTCTTCTCAGTGTAAAGTAGGCATTGAGAGCATCCACAGTCTGTGTTTTTATCACCTGGCAAATTGGCGAAAATTCTCTGGACCGGTGTTCCAATACAGTGTAGCAACGTAGCTCTCCTCACTGCGTCCGTTGCATTCAGGGTCCCACTAGCTATTTCAAAGAAGTTGTAAGACGACATCCATATCTGGTATTCAGTGTAGAGGTCTGCAGCACCAAGGTTTAATGGCAATGGTGGAGTTAACTGAGCATGTGTATATGCTGGAGTGGTAGCAGCAGCTGCGTCCACTTGCTGCTCTTGCATGGCGGCTAAGCTATTGTTAGCATGAATAGTCAACAGTTAGATCATAGTTAAAAAGTTTGGTTCTTTAGGTGTTTGAATGCAAAATCCATTTAGTTCTTTATGTCTTCTTCTTCCTTATAATCCCCAATGCCATAAATGTTGTGTTGTACAAACAAGGAGGCTTCTGATTTTTTATATGCTTTATTGCTGAACTGTTAACATAAATCTCTCTCTATCTTTCCGCTCTCTCACTTCCGGGTCTGTCCGATCTCGTCTCTTCTCATGCTACTACACTGCTGAAACCACTGAGTACCTGATATCTTATTTCAGCATCTTTAAAACTGGAGTTACCACCAGTGGCATGTATTTTACACCTAGGCGTTCATTGCAATCCTCCCGCAATTAAACCACCTTCTAATAACCTCGTCATGACACTAGGGCTATATGCTGCTGTTATTAGACATAACCAGCCCATATTCACAGTGACAGCAACCTTTATCAAGTGGAATAAAGTGATTTAACACGAGGATCAACACCTATGACAGTTACAACACACTAACTGCAGAGACATGAATAGGATGTAGCATTATTACGCATTATGACAGGATGCTGCATCACATATAAACATGGCATAGCCTAAATCAGTGTCATTACCAAAGAAACAAGAACAAACTCACAACAACCATCACATTTACTCATACGACCAGCAAGTAAGCAAAAATGCTGTAAAACACAAATAACACAATCCGATTCAACAGGCTTCTCCACAGATTCCAGCCACATAAAAATCCATCAAACTTACCAAAGCTGCTCATCATCTGAAGACAAAGTCCATCCTCCTGTCTTTAGAAAGAGTTTAACGACACGGCTGTACAGTACATCAGTGTGTTTCAGTTCCAAAATGTGAAAAAAGTGTTGTCAGTTAATCCATTTCTTCTCCTCCTTCAGTCATTGTGTGTTAAAAAACAACAGGGCTAAGTAAAAATCTAAACAAAAAATCTAAAGCACTATAACTAAAAATCTAAACATCAAGAAAGAAAGAAAGTTTAAATAAACATTAATGCTACGTTACATGCTAGCTAGGTTTACTTGAGTTAGCTAAGCTAACTGGCTCTCTGCTTCTTCTGATGAATTTCTGGCAGGCTGTTTAGCTATTAGCATAATGCTGTACTCTGATGATGTAGGCCAAGGCCAGCCAGAAGGCCCTCACCTGTACAAGAATACGCCCAACATGGCAAACTCGAAATCTGATTGGTTAAAGAATATGACAATCAACAACATCGTCCCATTTGATTGAGTAGCAGAGGGGATTCACTCAGATTCTGAAGGTCTCAGGATAGATTTTTTTTTTTTTTTTTTTTTTTTTTTTTGACCTGGAGACAGCACAGGTGGAAAATCTGATTGGATAAAAGCTCTAATTTCTATGAGCTGTGCTGGAAGCAGTACAACAGAGGGAGAAAGTAGTAGTTAATAACAAAACTGATGGGAACGAACTTTGTAAAATGCATATAGCATTAATTAAAATATATATTAAATTATAAAAATAGAATTTGATGATTCTGACAATCTCTAGGCCAGCAGAGAAGGCCTTGCTGGCCCTGACGGCACACCACNGAATTTGATGATTCTGACAATCTCTAGGCCAGCAGAGAAGGCCTTGCTGGCCCTGACGGCACACCACCGGTTACTACATTTGATGGTCCGTTGACTGACAGCTATGGCTCCTTCACTGACCAGGATGAAGCCGCTCCATGTGGAGGCAGATCTGTCAGCTGTGCTGATCCTCATCCATGGAACTCTCTGCAGGTCCATCAGGGAGAGCAGCTCCATGAACACATTTAGGAGGAACACTGAGATGCTCCTGATCAGCTTTACTTTTCAGTAGCTCCCTTTTTCTCTTTACTTCTTCCTCCCTTGTACACCTTTTTGATCTGGCTTATCCACTCTGAGTCCACCTATGTCTGTGCTGTCATCAGGATACTGTTGTATGTTTTGTGTCTGATGTTACAGATATTTATGTTCTTTGTTAAGCGACTTTGGTTATCTAGAAAAGCGCTATATAAATTGAATGTATTATAATTATTATTATTATTAAAACAAAATGTAACAACCACAAAAAGGCCTGAACTCTTTTTCTAGAAATACATTCTGGAAAATATTACTGATCAACTTCTAAAGGGAATCAATACTGTAGTGACTCTTATGAACAGACTGTTGTCTGTTTGGTACCATGTGTTCTCTTCTGTAATATATAATTATCAAATATCTTATAAAGACTCACTGAGCCAGTTTAAATGGAGAAAAGTTGTCACTCTGTAAGTTTAAGACCCATTAGACTGTTGCCAACATCCCTGGACATGGTCACAAGAGGGAAACCAAGATTGAAGAGAAAGATTGTTCAAATAATGGAAAAACAACCAATGAAAAGTTGAAAACAGCTTCTATCTCAAGGTCCTTGCCTGAATGAAAATGGGCTCCATGGTAAAAGACACAGAAAGACCTCACTTCTAAGAGAGAAACACCAAAAAGTCCAACTGAAGTTGGACAATGTGCATGTTGACAAGCATTTTGGCAAACTCTAGTCCAAACTCTAACAAAAATAGTGAAATATTAGAAAACCAAGAAAAGACCATCACCCTCGCTGTAAAACATAAAGGAGGCTCAGCGATGGTTTGGCTGCTTTGCTACTTTGAATCTGTGCAGGACATGAAATCAGAAGAATATCAAGGCATTTTGGAGCAAAATGTATGGCTCAGTGTCAGAAAGTTGCATCATAATTTCAGGCCATGGGTTCTGAAGTGGCCTGCATGAGTCCTGAACATGTGTGGAAAGAGCTCAAACTGCTATTTGGTAGAAAGAAGCAATAAAACCTGGGAGAAATGGAGATGTTTGATGAAGAAGAGTGGACCAAACACCAGTGAAGAAGAGTAGAAATCTCATTGAGACTTTGCAGTTATTGAAGTATGAGATTAAGGATCCCAAAATTTATTCTGTTCCGTTTTCATCAGTTTTATTATTTAAAATCTAATGTTTCCTTTTGTCAGTTTCAGTGCAGTTTACATAAAACATATTTGAAATATTGTGAATAGTTTTTTAAAAAGTGGAATGTACCAATACTTACATTATAATGCCATGTATAAAGTTTTACATTAATACCATGTAAAATAATATAGATGGATTTTGAGGCATTGACTGTTGCTGCAGAGTTTATGATTATTCTCTGTGTTTGGCAGGTTTTGGGCTGCTGAGGCAGATATTTCTTTGGATTTGGAAAGTAGAGCCACACAGCACGGAGCTCCGTATGTCTGGATATGAAGATTGAGTTCATGTTCTGTAACTATGTTTGACTGTGAGGAAGCAAAGCAGTCGAGACTATGGGGCACCAAATGTAAAAGTGGTGCTCTACTTTTTAACTGACAGCTTTCTGATCATTTAGCACAATTTCCTTACATTTAGAGAGAAATTCAACAGTGTAATATTTAATATTTTTGCTACACAATTATTTAACATTTACAAATTAAGTGTAAAAGGAAATGATTATTTTTAAAGGTAAATGTTAAATCTAAATGTTAAATATTGTTATGTTTGTGTATTGTTATGTTAAATATAAATATAAATATAATTTTTAAATCAAATTTTAAATCTAAATCTAAATGTTAAATATAAATGTAAATATAAATGTTAAATCTAAATGTTAAAACTACATCTAAATGTTAAATATAAATCTAAATTTAAATATAAATCTAAATGTTAAATCTAAATCTAAATGCTAAATGTCTCGAAAAATATGCAAATTGACCGTGCCCCTAGAAAGAGGTGGTGTCAGTGAAAGGCGTGCAAAGCCCAATCAGGAGAAGCTCCTAAGCCACTGTTGTCTGAAGACTTGTGTTGCATTTGAGCTACCTTGGAAGTCAGAGTTTTCCCAGTCGGAACCGTTCTAGTCAAATGTAAACAAAAAAATCATGGCTGAACACCAGTAAATACTGTCAGATTAAATAAACTTAGTAATAAATGCTAGCTAAAGTAAAGTTAGACTACAGGACTGTCTGGTTGTGTTGTTTTAAGCATGTGTGCAGAGAAGTAATATTATGAAATTATTTACACTTATGTATCAATGTAAAAGTTATTATACACTATAGATAGTTAACTTGGTGATTATATTTTGACCTTTTTATTTCAATGTCATGTAAGAAAAAATACTTTATTCACCTTTTAGCTGATCATTTACATTCATAAAGCTCACTTCCAAGGGCGCCGCCATGTTGAGTGATGTCATACTTGGTAAGTTGGGGTAGATAATTTTGGTCCGAGTTTCCAAGTTGGAGCTCTGACTGGGGGTTCCAACTCCGAGTTTGTTTGTNGCGCCGCCATGTTGAGTGATGTCATACTTGGTAAGTTGGGGTAGATAATTTTGGTCCGAGTTTCCCAGTTGGAGCTCCTACTTCAAATGCCATTCCAATGCATTTTTCCAGGTAGGAAGTCGGAAAAATCCGTTAGCTGTTAGCTGATCATTTCCAGTCACAAAGCTCCACAGGCGCTGCCATGTTGAGTGACGTCATACTCGTGAAGTCGATAATTTTGGTCCGAGTTTCCAAGTTGGAGCTCTGACTGGGGGTTCCAACTCCGAGTTTGTTTGTTNGATAATTTTGGTCCGAGTTTCCAAGTTGGAGCTCTGACTGGGGGTTCCAACTCCGAGTTTGTTTGTTTCCATGTTTCCCTCACTTGCATCTTTTCCTTGAGTCTAATGCTGCGTTTGAGTTTCCTCGGAAGTTGGATTTTTCCCACTTCTTACTTGGAAAAATGCGTTGGATGGCACTTGAAGTTGGAGCTCCAACTGGGAAACTCGGACCAAAATTATCTACACAACTTCACGAGTATGACGTCACTCAACATGGCAGCGCCCATTGTGAATGAATATGATCAGCTAACAGGCGAATCAAGTATTTTTTTTCTTGCATGACATTGAAATAAAAGGGTCAAAATATATTGCCATGGTAACTATCTATACTGTATAATAACTGTTTGCCATTGATACGTAAGTGTAAATAATTTCATAATATTATTTCTCTGCACATGTTTAATACTGTGACTAATATCATTGTAAAACAACACAACCAAACAGTCCTGTAGTCTAACTTTACTTTAGTTAACATTTATTACTAAGTTTATTTAATCTTACGTATTTATTGACATTCAGCCATGTTTTTTTGTTTACATTTGGCTGGAACGGTTTGAGGTCAGAAGTTGGAACTTCCGACTGGGAAAAATCCNTTTTTTGTTTACATTTGGCTGGAACGGTTTGAGGTCAGAAGTTGGAACTTCCGACTGGGAAAAATCCGACTTCCGGGGAAACTCGAACGCAGCATTAGTCCTGCTCACTGAAGATGCGAGGAAAAGGCACAGAGGAGCTAAGGAACTACGATTTAAGATAAATGAAACATCGTCGCTCCTCAAGCATCATCTGAAGCGACATGACTTGTCACACAGCTGATCAGCTTGAAACTGCTGTGTTTTAGTTTCTACAAGACAATAAAATAATGAAATATTCTGATTATTATTGTAACAATGAACATGAACAGTTTGACAAACGTGCAGAACAATCTGACTTTCTAACCTTCAGATCATCACATTTCTAAGTGTGTTTCACTGCTCAGAGAGTTAAAACATAAAGTTTATCAGCATTAGTGAAATTGAATTAACGGGACGTTTTATTAAACATGTCAGAGGATTTTGTTGCTGCTTGTTGTTTTATTGTTGTTTTATGATTCTTTATCATTCGGAGCTGCACTGAACACACATCCAGTCATGTTAACTGTAACTGGAACAGCAATGGCGTAGGAGCTCCTCCTGACTAGGCTTTGTGCGCCTTTCATTTTCACCACCTCTTCCTAGGGACGTGGTCAATTTGCATATTTTCCAAAACATTTAGCATTTAGATTTAGGTTTAAACATTTAGATTTAACATTTACATTTAGATTTAACATCTAGATTTAACAGTTCTATTTCTATTTAACATTTAGATTTATATTCAGTATTTACACTTAAACAATAATCATACTAAGTAAATCATACTTAAATATTACACTGTTGAATTTCTGTGTAAATGTAAGGAAATTGTGCTAAATGATCAGAAAGCTGTCAGTAACAAAATAGAGCACCACTTACATTTGGTGCCCCATACCAGACGAGTCAGATGTTCAGATGAGACTCTTAACTTCAACACAGATGGGTGATGGAGGGGTGGAGGAGTGTGAGAAGATGGAGATGGCTTGGGGCTGGGGCCAGGGGTTAAGGTGGGGGTGGGGAGATTTAAGAGAGCTTATGCTGTGTTCAACAAACAGACAGAACTCGGATTTTTCTGACTTCCTACTTGGAAAAAAATGCGTGGGAACGGCATTTGAAGTCGGAGCTCTGACTGGGAAACTCAGACCGAAATTATCTACACGACTTCGCGAGGATGACGTCACTCACTTTAGGGGAGGGGTGTTTAATAGTCCTCCAGTCATAAAAGGGGGCGTGTCTCTTTCACGAATGAATGAACAGGCTGATGAGCTGGAGCTGGCGGCTTTGTAAAAGCCTCTGACAGAGCACAGCGGCTTCAATACACCAGCCAGACTGTTGTCACTGGCTTGTTAAACACAGACAAGCTGAAGCCTCAGACTGCAGAACACTGAATCACCTCACACTCTGACTGTCTGCAATCAG
This sequence comes from Lucifuga dentata, assembly GCA_014773175.1. Lineage (NCBI taxonomy): Eukaryota > Metazoa > Chordata > Actinopteri > Ophidiiformes > Bythitidae > Lucifuga > Lucifuga dentata. The sequence continues at coordinate 81,173 of VXCM01002930.1, read as the reverse complement.
GAGTTTTCCTGCTTGTTTTCTGTGCTGGACTGTGTAGTTTTAAAAGGTCTGGTGGTTTCCAGGATTGCTACACATGAGAATCGGCTGGATTAAAGGACGATGCTGAAGAAGGTGCAGTTTAAGGTAGGAAAAGACTTTGGTTTGCTCCTCACAGTAAAGCTCAGCTAGTAGTGACCTGTGTTTCTGTGGATGTACAACACCATGCACACTTTCTGTAGCTTTACAGTCATGATGAGTCATGAAATACTGGATTCAAACTGAACGCCTAAGTTCTTCTGACTTGATATGTAATTTTGCACTGGTCAGGCCAAAATTGATTAAAGGACCATACCACCCATTTTGCATGTTTGAGCCTAATATATTTAATTTTCATACAGGTAACATTACTGACAATCATTTCCCAAAGCATACTACTGGAATGGTGAATTAAAAATGTTTTTCCTACCTTCCAGACCTCCATTGGTTTCAGTTCATTCTGGTACGCTAAAATCAACTTGTTGATACTTGAAACGTTCTTGGGATAGGTAATCCATCATTGCCAACAACAACGTGTATTCAGGTTTTTTTTTAGAAGTTATGTAATTTTAGTGTTTAAGCGCAATAAAAAGCATGGAGTGAATGTATGCCTCCGCCAGGGAATATAGTCCCAAAAGAAGACCTGTGTTCATGGAAAAACTTAAAGGACCGTGATTTCATAAGACTGCGTAACTATTAGCAGGAAAATGGATTTTTAAGGTGGGTGTATCACTTGAATATTTGATTTTGAAAGATGAAGAGATTTTGCAAAATATCAGGAAAGCTGAAATACGATTTTATCCTTTGGGAAATGATTGTCAGTAATGCAGCATGTATGAAAATGGAATATATTAGACTCAAACATGCAAAATGGATGGTATGGTCCTTAAACTGAGCAAAATCTCTTATAGGAGATTCTCTGTCTTCCTTTTCTGCTCCATCTTTAATTCTATTATTTAGCCATTCCCCAATCTAATTCTATTATTTACAGTGCTAATGTTAATAGAATAAAAACAACTCACTGTTCTCTACTAGATATAACACATCAATGATCCAACCATCTCTATACCTCTCCCTCCCTTGGGGTCAGCAGATCATAAACGATCTTGCTTATGCCTATATACCTGTTGCAAAAAGAAAGGAGAAGGTGGTGAAATCCATCAAGCAGTGAGGTAACAATGGTGCCATTGAAAATCTGAAAGTCTGTTTTGATTGTACCTCCTGGGACATCTTTTTAGACCCAGTGCTACACTCTGGACCAGCAGGTGGACCTAGTGTTTTCATACATTTCTTTCTGTGTTGATTCTGTCATCCCATCAAAAACCACCACAGTGTTCCCCAATAACAAGCCATGGGTCACTAAGGAACTTAAAGCCATCTTAAATAAGCTGTTCTTCACAGGGACTGAGGCTGAAAAAAAGGATATTAACAGGGAGGTTAAACAGGTCATTAAGAAAGCAAAATATGAATACGAGAACAAAGTTGAACACACATTTAGAGAAGGCAATCTGCATTCTGCCTGGCAAGAGATTAAAAACGTCTTATAACAACATTATAAGAGAAGCCAAGCCAATAAGCATTGCCAGGTTTAGTGAGGAGTCACTCCTGAACCACCTTAACTTCTTCTACACATGGTTTGAGAGACAGGACATTGCTAGCAAAACACCCAATGCAGTTCTCGAACTCACCCCTGGTAACCAGTGTGGTAAATCTTTTCAAGAAACTAAAGCACCAGGTCCAGACAGAATATGTGGACACACTCTTAAACGTGCAGAACAGTTGGGGGGTGTTTTCCATCAACTCTTCCTGAAATCTTTTGCTTGTGGATCAGTGCCGCAGATGTTCAAAAATCACCTGTAAGAAATTAAGAAGCATCTCTTCATTTCACCAAAATTCAGACTGTCTGCAAAGCCAAATCCATCCTCCAAGACCTTCACACATCCTCAGCTCCTCCTCTTAACGGCTTCCCTTTGGAAGATGCCTTCAGAGCGTTAGATACTCAACAGTCCGAAGGAGAAAGTCATGTGTTCCTGAGGCAGTTCACCTCCTTAACCTCAGTATTTAACTTTTAACTTTAATGTCGTTTTATATGACTGCCATTCTTAATTGCACTTTGGGGACAAATAAAGTTCATTGACTTAAATATTTTCTGTTTCTCTGCTTACTGGGAAAAAAATCTGCTGGCAGAGATACATTTGATTTTTCCAGTTTATTTGGAAAAACTGAAGAAACACATGCTAATTTGCACAAATGAGATCTACAGACATGCTAACACCATCAACAGCAAATTCTGGAAAAAGACATCACAGGAAACAGACTGACAGATGATCTGAGGGAAGCTCAGAGGAAAATACCAAAATATAGAGCTGAAGATGGAGAATTATTTTAAAAATGTTAACATTAAACAGACTCTCTTTATCCTGTTTAACATGTTAATATCCATAAACTTTATGTCCTGTTTCTCCAATCCTGCTTTTCCACATGGACACACCCACACGGTGCTGCACAGTGATCAGAGCCTGTGTGAGCTCGACTCCAGTGTTACACTAAAACATCCCAGTGATGGTGTTTGCCTTAAAGGACCATACCAGTGATTATGCATGTTTGAGCCCAATAAATAAATACCTGAATACATGTTATGTTACTGCCAACCATTTCCAAAACATAAAACTGTATTCTAGTTTTGTGTTAGTTTGTTAAAGCCCCTAGTCTTTCAAAATCAAATGTTCAGGTGATACATACACCTTAAAATCCAATGTTGACACATACATCTAGAAGTTTTAATTTAATTTCATTTTAATTTCTTGGTGAAAGACGTCTTTTCCTGGGACTATATTCCTTGGCAGAGACATACATTTTCTTTTATGCAGCTCTGTATTGGACCGGCTAAATTCAGTAAAATTAAACAAAATTAAGCAAAATTCATGCTCTTCACAAATGGAAGAATGCTTCCAGAAAATGTTCCAAACGTTACAGCTTCTCAGGGAACAGAAATTGAATGTGTGACAAGCTATAAATATTTAGGAATCATTGTTTCATCAGGACTTGTCTTTCAAGTTACATATCAAAAGCCTTGTCTCCAAGCTGAAATTGAAATTGGGCTTCTTTTTTAGAAACAGATCATGCTTTTCCTATAAAGCAAGACAATATTTAATACCAACAACATTTTTACCTTTGCTTGATTATGGTGACCTGCGGTACATGAATGCGTCAGCCCAGTGTCTCCATATGCTGACACAGTGTATCACTGTGCTTTACGGTTCATTTCAGGCTGTGGTTATCTTACTTTGCTCACAGGTAAACTGGCTGTCACTGTCAGAGTGCAGATGCTCTCACTGGTTGCTTTTTATATATAAAACCTTCTTAGGTCTTGTACCTTTTTATCTTTCTGCATTCTTGGTTNTTGGTTGCTTTTTATATATAAAACCTTCTTAGGTCTTGTACCTTTTTATCTTTCTGCATTCTTGGTTAACAAAATACCCAGTACGGCCTGTGTTCAGATGATTTTATTCAGTTCTCTGTTCCTTGTGTAAGAATTGAGCTTAGCAAAAAAGCCTTTAAGTTTGCTGCTCCTGCTACCTGGAATATGTGACAGAAGGAGTTAGTCTGTCTGAACCTATCAGCTTCAGTGAGTTCAGATCGGTTTTAAAAGAATGAGAAATGAGTAATCTTGGAAAATCGCTTCTTGGAAAATCTTGGAATGTCACTGTTTTTAATCATGTTGTGAGTCATTGCATTGAATCATTTGTTTTGAATTGTGTTGATATCGTAAATGTTTGATTGTCATGCTATGTATCTGTGCTGCAACTGTGTAATTGTGCTGTCATCTTGGCCAGATCACTCTTGGAAAAGAGATTTTAAATCTCAATGAGTTTTATCTGGTTAAGTAATGGTTAAATAAAATAAATAAAAATAAAGTAACTTTGACAGAGAATAAGAACAACGTTTGATTTGCTGTGTTGGATTACTTATCTACAACATGTTTCAAAACTCTACAAGTTGATTTTACTGGAATAAACCAATGGCTGCCTGGAAGGTAGAAAAAACGATTCTAAGAAGTATCTCTCCAACAGTATGTTTTGGAAAATGGTTGGCAGTAATATAATGTGTATGTGGGTTGTATTTGTTGATCTCAAATACGGCAAATCACCAGTATGCTCCTTTAAAGTGATGGAGCTTCACCTAGACTGACTGAACTCCTCAGCTCATCAGGTGTCTTTACAACTCTTCTCTGCAGCTTTCAGGCTGATCACACAAACACGGCTTAAAGGGCTTTTATTCAACAAGTTGCTAATCACGTTGACCTCAGTACTTCCTGTAGCTCCTTCACAATAAAAGTCTTCCAATGGTTTGCTGGTGGAAAACTTTGAATGGACAGGTAACAGGAATATAGTGAGAAATTAACAAGGTGTAGTCGCCTGTAAACATGTATAGCTCCACCTACTCAGCAGATTTTAGTTTGTGTAACTTTGTGCTTTTATTTTGTGCAACTTTGTGATTCATGGTGGGAGCGTTGCACTCCTTATCCATATACTTACTCTCATATAAATACAATCAAATTTTACCAACAAAACATATATAACATGATATGTGTGACAGTGAATAACATTATTAAAATGATCTCCACATGGACCAGCAACAATATTAAAAGTCTGCTTATACTGTATGTCAGAAACATTGTTATAGACCATTTTCAGGTTTGAAACTATAAATATAATAATCATAATCATAAGTTTCATGTAGTGGCTTTAGTAATCCTGTATAGTAATGACATGTTTGGCCTCAGAGCAGGAAGTGTTGCTTATTCCAGTCAGCGTCAAAATAATTATCATATCTGTCTGCTGAGTTACTGGAAGAGAGAAACCAAGAAACTACAAGAAGAAAGAAAGAAAGAAAGAAAGAAGTAGTAGTAGTGTTAGTAGTGGTAGTGGTTGCTTTCCTAAGCCTAAATGTTTGTAATAAAGTTTGTTAGGCATGATTTTGTGACTGTATCCACTGTAGATTCCATCTGTTTTCAGGGAAAGCTGAGCTCAGCAGCAAAACCAAACGTTCACTTCCAAAACTCAAGCTGTTACTTCAAATGTGCAAACTTACTTATCAGAGCTTTAATTGTGGTCATTATTAGTATCACATCACTCAAAAAAGGGTGTTTGGAGCATGACAAAGAGCCAGGAGAAGCAATGAGTGCTGCATGTAAACCAGCAAACTCTACAGCCATCTGCTTTAAAGAAAGTGAGAGAGAAGAAAGAGAGAAGTGGAGCCTCAGAGTGGATATCAGTGGAATTCTGTAGCCGTATGTGGAATTTCCTTTCTGTGACTGGTCAAAGTGTGAGACAATGACAATGTGTTTGTTTGGTTTCTCCTCACGATGTCGTGCTACATTCAGGGAGGAAGGTCTGCTTCACAGAGGCAGAGAAGGCGATCAACCAAAAATCAATCTGCTGCTTTTCTTGTTGCTAAGCTGAGGCACTTTCTGTGCGTTCCTTGTTCCTGAGCTGCAGGGTAAAATATTCAGCGGGAGTTCACTTCTTAATGCAGACATGGAAATCTGTTCCTGATTGGTTGACTGATGTAGGCTTGGAAGCTTACACTTATGGTATTTTCTGGATTGTTACGTTGGATTACTTTATGCATAAATATTTTTGCAGTAAATTCCACAGTAATAGCAATTTATATCAGTACCACTAGATGGCACTAGTGTTCTGCTTTTGCATGCTGTGTGTGTGTTGCAATAAAGAAATGATGCCTCAGGCTAAACTCTCAGTAATCTTTCGGAGCAGCTTGGTCCGACCGTCCGTCCTTAAAACTCAGAGCAATGTTTCCATGCTGAGAGACGGAGCGTGACATGAAGCCTGACAGGAAGAGAGCAGGAAGTCTCCTCATTCAGTCAGAAGGAAGAAATCAGATGTTTCTGCTGTGGTTTGGCCTGGAGCTGAAACACAACATGTAGGCGTCTGATCCAACACACATCAGCAGCACAAAGACAGCTGTGACGAGTCTTTACATCCCATAATAAGCCATCCCCGTCTTTACATCCCATAATAAGCCACTTTCTGCCGCTGAGATCTGCAGACTGGATGCTGCCAGAACGACAGCCTGCAGACCCTGCTGCATGGTCTGCAAGGTCTGAATGGCTTCATGGGTGCTGCTGCTGCTGCTGTTGTGTGTGTGTGTATGTGTGTGTGTGTGTGTGTTTTACACATAAAGGCAAGTGTACCTTTAACCTGCTGATTGGTTGCTGCCTCAGGCTCCTTTGCAGCGTGACTCTTCTGCATGTTCTGTCTGGTCTGGCGCCTTCAGTTCTGTTGCTTCTGTTGCCACGTCCTCCTGTTCCTTTCTGTCTTGCTCAGGCTGGTAGATTAGACCAAGTCACCTCCTCCAGTTAATAGAGTGGGTTTTTCCACAGAGCTGATTTACAGTATAACATCAACTGTGAAGATATCTCCTGCTGATTTGGCCTACATGAGGAATGCTGACTCGCTGAGCTGCTGGTTTGTTTGTTCACTGAATGAGTAACCTGGAGACTTAGGTAGACATAGTGGTCTGAAAGACAGAATTTGCTGGAACTGAAAGACTTTTTGCCCACTTGCATCTGAAATCTTTGCTGAAGGCATCACATCCTGGAATTCCTCTACACTATAGCATTTTGTTAGTGTGACACCCCAAGCTTTTCTCTAAGTTTTTTCTGCAAGGTCACATTGATTTTCCTTGAAACATTCTCTGCTAATTTGTTCAGGACTCAGAAACATGTCATCCTCCATGCCAAAAGCAGCAACATTCCCAGGTAAAGAAAAAGGAACATATGAGTTCTGCATGAGTATCCATCACCCAACAATTACATCTTCAACTAGAAGCTCTACATTCTCTGAAGAAAATGTAACATGTGCTTGCCCCTTGCTGGGACTCCCTGCTGTTGTGTGTGTGTGTATCTCTGTGTGTGTATGTATGCGCATACACTCCCATGTGCATGTGTGTGCTGGGTCTGTTTGCAGTACCTCCCATAGTTTGTAAGATTGAGACACGTAAACAGAATGTGTCTCCTCACTTTGACGTCACACAGCTCATTGATGTGATGTTTGTTAAGAGCGGGGGAGGGGCGTCAGCATGTCTGCACTCCCCATGCACTTTCAAAGGGAAAAATGTCTTTTTTTCAAACATTAACTGTGGTTGTTAGAGCACCCCCATCAGGTCAATGGATGACTCATTTTTTTGTCTACTGCACGTGTCCACCAAGTTTGGTAACAATAGACTAATTTGTTTATGAGATGTAGCAGGCTTTGGGCCACACCCACTCACCTTTGGCAGCCAATTGTAGCAAAACAATAAGAAATACCAAACATCAAATGGAACTTTTGTTTGTGTTGGTCCAGAGATTACACATGCCAAAGTTTGTGTCAATTGAGCTAAAAAATGTAGGAGTAGGGTCAAAAAAAAAAAAAAAAAAAAGCTTTGGAAAAAAATTAAAAGTGGTGGAAAATTTATCCTGATGGAAATGGGCATGGAAACGTGGCCTGTATGAATGGATGCATGTGTCTCAATCCAAGGAATCCAGGGAAAAAAAAGAATTTTGAACGTAAGACATGCGGTTCAAAAGTTATAACACGAAAGTGGTTATTACAGCGCCACCATCAGGTCAATATGGGTAATTTTATTTTTGGCAGCAAAGGGTAACATTTACAATCTACCTGCAAAGGTTGGTTGCTGTAGCCCGTATGAGTTTTGAGCTAAAACTTCTTGAAATTTCTCCCAATTAGTGTTTTGCAATTTTCACAAAAACGGTTTGTCACATTGGTAAGAAAATGTCATGCTTTTGGCAAGCATACATAATAACTGGACCTGAGCCTCATTTCAAAATGATGCTGAGACCCCTGCAGGCTGAAATGAGTATTTCACTATAAAGCTCTAGACCTGCAGGAAAAGCGCAGACATTACTAATAAAGCTACTGATGGTCCTGTTCAGTTTAGGTGTACCGTGTACAGTACGAAATGGAATGTGGCCATTATTAATGTTACCAGTCACACCTGTGTTGGACAAGTTAAAAGTTCTGTTTAGAATCCTTCTCCTGTCTGACCACCCACGTTCTAAAGCTTTAGCCATCACTTCAATAAATGCTGCACAAATTAATGTTGTTACACAAACTTCAGTTCAATGTAATCAGAGTAATCAGAACTAGTTTAATCTCCAATTTATTAATTAACTCAAAAAAAAAAGGGTTGTGGTAATTGATCAAATTGGGTTGATTTGGTTGACTTTAAAATTGGATTAGTCACAAAATTCCACCCACTTAATATGATTGGACAGTTCAAACTGAGATTTAACAACACCTGTCTTGAAGAAATCCATCCATCCATCCATCCATTTTCTTTACCCGATTCTCCTGTTGAGGGTCACGGGGGAGCTGGAGCCTATCCCAGCGGTCACAGGGCAAGAGGNACCCGATTCTCCTGTTGAGGGTCACGGGGGAGCTGGAGCCTATCCCAGCGGTCACAGGGCAAGAGGTGGGGTACACCCTGGATAGATTGCCAGTCCATCGCAGGGTGTCTTGAAGAAATGCTGACAAAATTTGTGATGTGGGTGTGTCTATGCTAATGTAAGTGTGTCTATGCTAATGTAGGCATGTCTATGCTAATGTGGATGTATCTAACCTCTTCCCATGGGTGTGTCTCTCTTGGTGTGGGTGTATTTCTCTGGACGTAGATATGTGTGTCTCTTTCTCTCTCCTGTGGGCATCTCTCTCTCGCTCTCTCTCTCTCTCTCACTCTCTCTCTCTCTCTCTCTCTCTCTCTCTCTCTCTCTCTCTCTATGTGTGCATGTCTCTCTTGGCCTGGGTGTATTTCTCTGGATGTAGATATGTGCCTCTCTCTCTCTCTCCTGTGGGCGTGGCCTTTCTGATGTGTGCATGTCTCTCTTGGCGTGTCTGTCTTCTGCTGTGGGTGTCTCTCTGGTGATGTGGCTGTCTTTCCTCTCCTCAGATTGTGTTTGTTTTCATATGGGTGTGTCTCTCCGGTGATGATATGTCACTTTATGTGGGTGTGTCTCTCCAGATGTGGGCGTCTGCCTCTTTTCTGTGGGCATGCCTGTCCTGATGTGGACATGTCTGTCATCTCCTGTGGGCGTTTCTGTGGTGATCTGGACGTGTCTCTCCACTCATATGGGATTGGCTCTCTTGCCTCTATCGTCTGTGAATGTGTCTGATGGTGTGTTCCAAATCTCTTATTCATTTCCACGTTTACCTCACTTGCAGCTTAGTCCTGCCCACTGAAGACATGAGGAAAAGGCACGAGGACAGAGGAGCTGAGGAGCAACAACTTAAGAGAAATGAAACATCCTCAAACCTCATCACTTGAAGCAGCGTCGTTTACTGATGATGTCACAGCTGATCAGCTGTCAGAGCACTTGGAGCTGCTGTGTTTTAGTTTTTACAAGATAATAAAATAATGAAATATTCTGATTGTTACTGTAACAATGAACATGAACAGTTTGACAAACACGCAGAACAATCTGACTTTCTAATCTACAGATCATCACATTTCTAAGTGTGTTTCACTGCTCAGAGAGTTAAAATATAAAGTTTATCAGCGTTACGAACTTTAACTAATGGGACGTTTTATTAAACATGTCAGAGGATTTTGTTGCTGCTTGTTGTTTTATTGTTTTATGATGCTTTATCATTCAGAGCTGCACTGAACACACATCCAGTCATTTTAATCAGATGATCAATTAGACTAAATCAAACATCAATAATCAGAGTCATTTTACATCTGAGATGTTGCTGTTATTTTTCTTTTCACGTTTGATGAAACTCATGATGAGGTCATATTAAGATGCATGTCGGTGTATCAGATCAGCTGTAACAGATCTGTCCAATCAGAAACAGACTTCCAGTAAAGGGGCGTGTCNCGGTGTATCAGATCAGCTGTAACAGATCTGTCCAATCAGAAACAGACTTCCAGTAAAGGGGCGTGTCCGTCAGGTCACAGACTTCCTGTTGGAGCATCTCGTGTTTCTTCGCTCACATCTCCTGATGAAGCTCCTCCATCCTCAGAGAGAAATAAGCGCTTTGGAACATCCTTAAAGATGGAGGACCTGATTGGTTTCTGGGTCACATGAGGATCGAGGATTGATCCAATAAGAGCTTTGGAACACACCCTGTGTTTCTCTTTGGGTGTATCTCTCCTCTCCCGTGGGTTTGTCTTTGCTGATGTGAGTTTGTCTTTCCTCTATCCTGAACATGAATATTCTGGTTCATGAATTAAACGTTGACAATGAGGATAAGCAGTTTTCAGTTAAAGCATTTTAGTTTAGAGAGTCGCAGATAGACTGGGATTTAAACCCGTCTCCCAGTTGTTAAACAGAGATTTTATCACTGCAATACTGACAATGTACTAAGACAACAAGGCCCAGATTCATAAAAAAAAAATGGCGATAAGGCAATAATATGTTGCCTTAATGTGCGCCGTGATGATTGAGGTGCGTTCATAAAAGTTCTCCTTGATAATCAACACCACTGTCACATGAAGTGAGGTGTGACAGGTAAAAGCCAATGAAGATCAGCGTGTTAATGAGCTGCTGCATATTTACCAGCCACCATTTATCCTGATTCATCTGGTTTTAAAGCCACAAATCGGCAAAAGAAACATACATTCTGCTTTAGAGATCCTTTCAAAAGACTGAAGCTAAAATAACAGTTAAACGTGTATTTTAATTAGTGCGTGCTGCACTGGGGTGGTGGTGAGGAACTCAGATGTGCAGCAGGTGAGGTGATATTTAACAGAGCACCTGAACGTTTCTCAGATTGGATCAAAACTCACCATTTAAAAACTGACTGATCAGCTGAGTGAGTTTATCAAAGTTATTGATCATTAACACATGAGGCAAATACAGTTTTAAATGTCGCCCAGATTTCATACCGCTGAAATTTACCTCCGGACTGAAGCAGGTCTTATTTTTTTGCAGGTGGGTTTGTTTTATGAATAGCTACCGCAACATGTAAATAAGGAAATATCACAGTAATGCTTCTTTCAAGGTAAATGGTAAAATATGTTGATATGAATGAGCAAACGTGGTTGCGCCGGGATATTTGCGCATAGCGATGTGGTAAATCATGCGCTACGAGTTATGAATCTGGGCCCAGATGTTCAGCTTAATCATAATTAGTGCAGCTTGTTGATTCTATATAATTTTACCCGACATTAGCTTGAGGCAAACAGTTGCATTGACTTTCTTTGTTGAGACAACATGTTACTCCTTTGTCATTCATCTCCTGATCTCCATCCACTCTCTCTCCATCTGCTGTCATCCCTCTGGCTTCTCCTCTCCTTCTCAAAACATCCAAGTCTTTTTCGTGTGAATCTTCCTCATGTTGAAATGTAAAAGTGAATCTTTAAGACTAAGTCTTTAATATTTTTGTGGTCTAAAGACATTTTCTTCCTTTTCATTTCCTCCCAGCTACTCTGAGCTGTCGTGATCAAGATGTAAAAGGAGCTTGAGATTAAAACCCATGTTGTAGGAGCACATGATTAATGGGTTAAAACAATGACAGAAAGGAAATGATGCCCAGGAGTAAAATCTCTCAAGGTAATTTTGGAGATTCAAAATTCAAACACAGCCAGATACCAGATGTTTGAATGTAAAACCTGAATCTGCAAGCAACAAATAACTAAACGTAACTAATAATTACATAAATATATTAGGCAAAAAGTGCAGCATGGGCCAAAATGTTCCTTCAGTCACATACCTGAGTAAATATAATCAGGTACAACAGTAGAGACTGTAGAATGTGAGGAGGTTGACAGTAGCTGCACTGTAAAAGCTGCTTTCCTCAGTTTTACCTCCATGTTTACACAGCAGGCCAGGATGAAGGTTAAAACTTCTCCCGAGTTTTCTGAACAAGGGCAGATTTCTTTGGTCAGAAGAATGAATGCCTTGTGTCCAAGCTGAGAGAGAGAGAGAGAGAGAGAGAGAGAGAGAGAGAGAGAGAGAGAGAATGTGAGTCAGTGAGAGGGTGTGGACCAACAGCAGCCAGCCTGTGTCAGCAGAGTGTCGGCCACATGGCTTTACTCCAGGTGTGTTATGACAGTGAGAGACTGTGTGTGTGTGTGTGTGTGTGTTAGTGCTGAGTAAAGAGCAGAGACAGTGAGAGACCCAGTAACTGAAGAAAAGCAGCATTTCCTCTCTGGATCTCATTTGCAGTTTGTGTTTTTGCCTTTTTTTTTCTTTTTTTTTTTTTTTTTTTTTTTTTTTTTTTTTTTTTTGCCACCAGAGTCACATCTGCGTTTATTAGCAGCATTGTGTGTTTTCTGTGGTGCTGCTGGAACCTCCTACCACTCAAACACATCCATCAGGTAAGCTTTGAATTCAACTTCTACTGGTTTCTGGCAACATGATTCTATAGAAGAAATCTAAAATAAGTCAGTACAATAAGTAAACTATCAAACAAGTCTGAGAAAATGTCAAGAAAAAATGGACTAAAGAAATAAGTTTGTCATCTGTCTGGAAATTTTATTTATAGTAAAATCCTTCATTTGTTCATGAAGCTGTCATGTGTTTTGTAGTTCTTACTTATGACCAACATTTCCAAGTTCGTGGTGATGTCTTAGAGATTATGAATAGAAAGATGAACTTTTCTTGCTGTAAAATTATAATTTAATATGGAACTTCATTCCATGTTTTGCACGTTATATTTGCAATATCATCCTCTGATTTCATTCACAACATAAAAACTACAGAAACTGGGTGATAACTAATTCTGTGAAATAACCGTCTAAGTCAGTGGTTCTTAAACTGTGGTGCATGTACAACTGATGGTACCTGAAACGTCCCCTAGTGATACATCACCAGACTGTGGAACTTTGCAGAGAATCAAAACACTTGAAATCAGTGGAAGTTCTATTATTATGACTATTCACAAATAAAACGAGTATTATTATTTTAACAATCTGAGCTCACGGGGAAAGTCAGCATGATGTTTTTCTTTGCTTACAAAATTAAAAAATAATATTTAAAATTTTTATAAAAGGGGAACAGTAAAGATCATCAAATTCCTGAGATTTATGGTTTACAGGATAAACAGAGCATTATTCAGATTGGACACTGTAGGACAGCGGAAGCAATAAGGGGATGAGAGAAAATGCATTAACAGCATTTCCAGCAGGTGGCAGACATGGCTCTGTGAATGACTAACTTTATGAAGAAAGAATTGCACAAAAAATTGATGTGAAAGCTAAAAGAACAATGTTTTTTTTTTCTTGTGGTAAAAACAAATCTCTGGTTGAGTCTGAATTGACTTGAAAGACTTCTTCCACAGGTTCGACAGGTCCATAACTACTGACTACATTTAGAAGTCAGCTAGGCAAATGTTCAGTCAACTGCTCAGGAATGGAATAATGTTTTCAATGTTTAAAGGAGCATACCGGTGATTGTGCATGTTGGAGCCCAATATATACAATCCACATACACATTACGTTACTGACAACCATTTCCCAAAATGTACTACATATCAGTAAATACTAGAATTGTTTTTCCTACCTTCCAGACTGCCATTGGTTTCAGTTTATTCATTACAGTATTAAAATCAACTTGAAGAGACTTGAAACATGCTTGAGATAAATAACCCATCACAGCGAACATGAAGTCTATTAGGTTTCATGTTGAAGTAGTAACTTTATTAAACCAATCCAACACAAAACTACATAGAAGACAAGGTATTTATCTGCCATGAAATATAGTCCCAGGAGAAGATGGCTTTTATGATAATAATAATAATACATTTTATTTTTAAAAAGTGCCTTTTAAGACACCCAAGATCACCTCACAAGAAATAAAAGCAACTGTGCACAACAAAAAAACTCAGTCATCTCATGAAAAAATGATTTTTTATTAAAATGAAATTAAAGTTTGACAATCATGTATAAGTGTTAGAAGGTGAAACACTGAATTTTAAGGTGGGTTTATCACCTGAACATTTGATTTTGAAAGATTAGGTTGAAAAAATAACAGCAACCTAAAGCACGGTTTTATTTTTTGGAAATTGACAGTGTAACATGTATGTGGGTTATAAATATTGGGCTCAAACATGCACAATCATCAGTATGGTCCTTTAAGAATCGGATCACCTTTAAGGCCAAATCAAACACTGGTTCATTGATAACACGGTTCATTGGTAATATTGTTCATTGATAACATGGTGCTTTGATAACACGGTTCATTGGTAACATGATTTATTGGTAACACGGTTCATTGGTAACATGATTTATTGGTAACACAGTTCATTGGTAACATGGTTCATCGGTAACAGTTTATTGGTAACAAGGTTCATTGATAACATTCTTCATTGGTAACATGATTTATTGGTAACACAGTTCATTGGTAACATGGTTCATTGGTAACAGTTTATTGGTAACAAGGTTCATTGATAACATTGTTCATTGGTAACATGATTTATTGGTAACACAGTTCATTGGTAACATGGTTCGTTGGTAACAGTTTATTGGTAACAAGATTCATTGATAACATTGTTCATTGGTAACATGATTTATTGGCAACATGGTTTGTTGGTAACATGATTTATTGGTAACATCGTTCATAGGTAACATGATTCATTGGTAACATGATTTATTTTTAACATGGTTCATTGATGACATGGTTTATTTGTTCTGTCTACAACTAAAAGGGTTGTATATGTTTAATGAGCTGTTTAGATAAATGACTGGAATATTGTATTATCATGCATTTAACTATGCAAATTATTGATATTTATGTGGTGCTGTTACTGTTTTAATGCAAAAGTTTGATGTATTGGTAATGTTAATATTAATTTGTTATCCTGTTGGATGCCTTGTACACCACCACAAACATTCCTGTGTGCGCCCACTGTTAAGTAAATTTCGCTGTAGATTCACAGATCACAAGGTTTATTGAATATGTGCACGGAGAATACAATGCTGCTCATAATGTACTCTGAAGAACATCAGAGGAAGTAAACATTCTTATATAGGCTGTGATGTAAAAATTGACGTGTTATTTCTCAAAGATCATCTTTTCTCACGATTCTAGGCTTTCACAATTTGCCACATTTTAATTGTTTCATAGATAAGACATACTGACTTTTGACAGGTGTACAGGTTAGTCAATGCTCTGATATACATTTTTATTCCACACCACACGCCACAGACAGAATCTCAGTAGAAACAGCAAGGTGCTGCTAGAGTCCCTCTGACAAAGCCAACAAAATCCAAACTCTATAAAAACTTTGGCTGAGTTTACCATATATGTGGGTGTTAGGAACCTTTTGCTGCTTTGTTTCATTTGTGTGGTTGTTTTGTTAGTTGAAAAGAAGCACTGATCTAATGTGTTCATAATGCAGTGAAAGCTGTGGCAGAATAACAACATCACGATATGCACTGGTGATCACAACGTCATGAGGAGGTTTAAATCTTATTTTTGTGCACTGTAACAGCAAGCTTGATTTATAATCTGCTGTAATTTTAAATCGTTATTACATCATCAGTTAAAAATGTGTTAGACCTCTAGTCAGCTCTCTCTCTCTCTCTCTCTCTCTGTGTGTGTGTGTGTGTGTGTGTATGTATNCAGCTCTCTCTCTCTCTCTCTCTCTCTGTGTGTGTGTGTGTGTGTGTGTATGTATATGTCCTCTAACAGTAATGCATCGCATAGCAGCTTCGATTATTTTTCTGCAACGTTTGGTTACATTTTCCATTTTTATCAAACACTATCAGAGGCTGAGTAGGTGATTTATGTGGGTTAACAAATGACGTGTTTCTCATCAGCATGGAGTCAGTTTGTTTTTGGAGGATTTTAATGTTTTTATTTTGGTAATCCTAGAGTGATTTAGCAACAAATGTATGGAATTATGGACCAATTATATTACCAGTGCATTTGCCGTGAATCATTGTGAATGAAGGCGTGTTTTTTCCTGTGTGGACGCTGTGAGAACCCTTATCTATTATTATTCTATGGCGCATAACTTCTCAGTCATAACACATTTTCTCTGGGAGGGGTAGACAGTGCTGATGTCAAAGCACCTGAAGGAAGCACCTGGAGGAAAGAAAGAAAGAAAGAAAGAAAGAAAGAAAGAAAGAAAGAAAGAAAGAAAGAGGAGAAGGACAGTTTGTTTGACAGCCACGTTGGTCTCTTGGTTCTCTCCTACTGAAACACTGGCTTCTTTATGAGAGACTCTCACAGAGTTTGTCATTGTTTGCTCAGCCACATTTTTCAGGTGGCTGGCGAGGAAAAAAAAAAGGCTGTGCAGAGTTCCCAGACCAGCAGCTCTCAGCCAGTGATAATAAGGCCTTTGTCATATGAGCTCATTCTGCTGAGAGCATAATCAGGCCAGCATAGACCCCTCCACCCCGCCATCATCCATCCATTCCAAACGATCCTAATGCCTCCTTTGGGTGCTATGCATGCCCCACTGCTTGTAACCTTGAATGTGATGAAGCCGTCATATTTTCCTGCAGAGGGTCAGGCTTGTTTATATTTACCTCCGGAGAGCTGAAATAGACTCATAATCATGCTGCTCAGTGGAAGACCTCTGGGACATGATTGAATTTATGACAGAAATTAGCAATTGCTGGCAGTTGTTGGTCACAAATTGGGAATAGGAACATTATTCACATCAATGCCACTCAGTTACACTTCAGCTGTTTCATGCTGATCATTTATCAGAGGTGTGAGGGAGTTTTGTTGGTGACTGACCTGTGCAGTTTTGGCCTGAAGCAGGTGTTCCGATTAAAGGACAAAATGTTTCTGATCTATCTCAGGTATAATTTTTTTGAAACCTGGAGGCTTGATGAACCTGTACGCTGTTTTAACATTTAAAACAGTACACTCATTGACCTGATGGAAGTTCTGTAATAAAAGGAAAGGCTTTAGTATCTAAAGTTTTGGACTTCTGATGATACAGTGCAAGGGCGTAACTTTGTGTTGAAAAGTGGTGGGGACATAAGGACTCACCTGCTAACATGTACCTGTTAGCAGGTGAAACGTTGAATTTTCAGGTGGATGCATCACCTGGACATTTGATTTAGAAAATTAAGGGATCGGGCAAAATAACAGGAAAACTAAAATACAGTTTTATGTTTTGGAAAATGGTTGTCAATAACATAACATGTATGCGAGAAGTACATATTGGGCTCAAACATGCAAAATCACTGGTATGGTCCTTTAAGGAGGCAAAGTCTTTGTATTCACGCAAATCACATGGAGCCTGTGTGATCTTTGACATGAAGTTTGCATGGATAGCCAACAGCCTGCATGTTTCACAGTCATAAACGAATGCTGTGTTACATTCAGCATGTCCACATTTCCTGTCTGAAGAAACAGCATTTTAAACGAACCTGGAGCATAAACTACATCTTTAACTTTTATCTGCTCATCTGAATTAAAGCTGATTATTACTCAGTTCACTAATCTGGAACTGAAAGCTTGCCACATCTCAGTTAGTCCACACACACACACACAC
>VXCM01002930.1:0-63507 GCA_014773175.1 Lucifuga dentata | reverse complement strand
CCCCTCACCCCCTCCCCTCCTCCCTGTCAGCTCCTCCTGTAACAGTTTGCCACTGTGTTTGTTGCTACATCAGGAAGTGTTACAGTATGCACACTGAATGGATTATAAAGCTTTTTTCAGTGAGCTGACGCTGGTTGTTTATGAAGCAGCCTGAAGATCAGATGTAAGGGGAGAGACACTAAACTTACACCTGTCATAGCTCATATGTTTAACAGTGAATCAGCAGATGTGCATGCTGCTGATGAACCCACAGAGAATTACCACCAAACTTTGCAACTCCACAGAGATTTAGCTCATTATTTAGCTTTTATAGCTGCCTCTCACCGAGCAGGATATCAAACAGGGTCGGATTGGCCATTGGGAAAGGCGGGACCTTTCCTGTGGGCCGCAGCCATCTGTGGGCCGGGCTGGTAGCCTGTGGACCGGTAGCCGCCCCCCCCCGTCAAATTGTTGGTACCTCAGGTGGCCCCAGCAACGCTATTGTACACTAACTGTACACTATGGAGTTATCACATTAATTAATGATTAAAGGGTGAATATATAATCAAACTACTATATATGCTCATACTGGGACAGGATAATCCACAGGTTAATAAATGACATTATAGGTCCTAATTATTAAGAGAGACTGATTGATCAGTGTAACCTTTGTATGTGTACACACACACACACACACACACACACACACACATGCATGCTGTGTAGGTCATGTGTCCCACTCCTCCTGCTGGTGAAAGAGCCTCTTTGTCTCCACATGCCTGGAATTCCCGTCCAGCTCCATGTCTTTGGGAAACACTGACCCAAATGTCAGCAGAACTTCTGAGCAATGGAATACTGTTGGAATATGACTCATGCCTACCACCGTTCCTCACTCCCCAAGTAAAAATCAAAATGTATCTCACTGCAGTATTCCAGTATCTTTAATTGTACTTTGATTTTTTTGGTTTATATGTTTTGATCCCAGCACAGAAGTAATTATTAGAAGTATTATTTTTACATAAACTGGAAAAGAGTGGCGCGGTGGTGAGCCCCCCTCACAGCGAGAAGGTCGTGGGATGACGGCGGAGGCGGCTCTGTGTGGAGTTTATGTTGGTGGCAGGTGGATGTCATCCAGGTTGACAAAAACAAGTGCTGCTATTAGTCACAGTCAAAAGAAAGTGAAAACTCCTGGCACTCATTGGATAATTCATCTTTGACCTTATGTATGCTGCAGATATTATCGTAATAATTTTATTTGTATAGCACTTTACATATTGATATTGCAGCCAAGGGCATAACTTTGTGTTGAAAAGTCGAAAAAAAAACATTTTTTAAACAGTCTTCAACATATCCGATTTAAGGCAACATAATGTGGGGATTGGTATGAGGTCAGAGTATATAATTACGGCAGGAACAAAAAGTATAATGGCGCATCAAAAGGGTGTAGCCTAAGTTGCTACCGAGTCGGCAATATGAAAATACTCAGCATTAATGCATAACAATGTTGACCGCACAAGTAACAGCCGCGTAAGGACTCAGTGCCGGGCTCCAATGCATGGTGGTCAAAGCGGGCCCTCCCATCACATGCCCATTGTGCAGTATTCCAGTATCATTCCACATGCTGGTTAAAACATGGATTAGTAGCAGCGGCCCTGTGCGCTCCTCTCCTCACCAGCAGCTCAACCTTACAATATCACAATCAGCCGTAAGATGTCAACACAACGTAACATAACATAATGTCACATCACAATATAACATAATGTAATCACACTGTAACATAATGTAATGTCAGAATAACCTAACATAACATGATGTCAACATAACGTAACATAACATGATGTCAGCATAATGTAACAATGTGATGTCAGTATAATGTAACATAACATGATGTCAACAAAACATAACACAATGTGATGTAAGCATAACGTAACAATGTGATGTCAGCATAACATAATGTAACATCACATCATAACATAATGTAATGTCAGCATAAAATAACATAACGTAATGTCAGAATAACCTAACATAACATGATGTCAACACAACGTAACATAACGTAATCTCACATCACAACGGTAACATAATGTAATCACATCGTAACATAATGTAATGTCAGCATAACATAACATAATGTCAGAATAACTTAACATAACATTATGTAAACATAACGTAACATAACAAGATGTCAGTATAATGTAACATAACATGATGTCAACAAAACATAACACAACGTGATGTAAGCATAACGTAATATAACATGATGTCAGCATAACGTAACATAACGTGATGTCAGCATAACGTAACGTAATGTAACATCACAATGTAACATAATGTGATGTCAACATAATGTACTGTAACATCACAACGTAACATAACGTAATGTCAGCATAATGTAACATGTGATGTCAGCATAACATAACATGACGTGATGTCAGCATAACGTAATGTAACTTAATGTAACATTACAATGTAACAATGTAGTCACATCATAACATAATGTAATATCAGCATAACATAACGTGATGGCAGTATAATGTAACATAATATGATGTCAACAAAACATAACACAACGTGATGGTAGCTTAACGTAACATAACGTGATGCCAGCATAACGTAACATAACGTAATGTAACATCACAATGTAACAACGTGATGTCAGCATAACGTAATGTAACATAATGTAACATCACAACATAGCATAGAGTGTTGTCAGCGTAACGTAATGTAACTTAATGTAACATCACAACGTAACATAACATGATGTCAGCATAACGTAACATGTGATTCAGCATCACGTAATATAATGTGATGTCAGCATAAAGTAACATAACGTGATGTCAGCATAATGTAACATAATGTGATGTCAGCATAACATTACATAACGTGATGTCAGGATAATGTAACATAACATATCAGCATAACACAACATAAAGTGATGTCAGCATAACGTAACATAACGTAATGTAACATCACAATGTGATATATCAGCATAACATAACATAACATGATGTCAACATAACGTGATGTCAACATAATGTAACATAACGTGCTGTCAACTTAACGTAACATAACGTGATGTCAGCATAACGTGATGTCAGCGTAACCTAACATAATGTGATGTCAGCATAATATAAAAACGTGATGTCATAATGTAACATAACATGTTGTCAATGTAACGTAACATAAGGTAATGTCAGCATAATGTGATGTCAGCATAATGTAACATAATGTGATGTCAGCATAACATAACATAACGTGATGTCAACATAATGTAACATAACGTGCTGTCAACTTAACGTAACATAACGTGATGTCAGCATAACGTGATGTCAACATAACCTAACATAATGTGATGTCAGCATAATATAATAACGTGATGTCATCATAATGTAACACCACGTGTTGTCAACTTAATGTAACATAATGTGATGTCAGCATAATGTGATGTCAGCATAACGTAATGTAGCATGATATCAGCATGACGTAACATAACGTAACATAACGTGTTGTCAACATAACGTAACATAATGTGATGTCAGCATAACGTAACATAACGTGATGTCAACATAATGTAACATAACGTGTTGTCAACTTAATGTAACATAATGTGATGTCAGCATAACATAACATAACGTGATGTCAACATAATGTAACATAACGTGTTGTCAACTTAATGTAACATAATGTGATGTCAGCATAACGTAACATAACTTAATGCAACATCACAATGTAACATAACGTGATGTCAGCATAAGCATAAGGTAACATAACATGATGTCAGCATAACCAAACATAAATTAATGTAACATCACAACATAACATAACGTAATGTCAGCAGCGAATGAAAGAGATGAAAGCACGCAGCTTTAAACCAACCAGCAACAGCCAAGTGCACATTTGATGCCTAAATGAAATAATTAGTAGGAATACAGACCACCTATAATTGACTAAATCTGGTGTCAGAGCACCATAACAGATGAAAACATAATCAGTGACAGTGTACCGCACACTGACAATATTATGCATGTCTTCATATAGGCCTTCTAAACACAAAACTACAAACTACAAAATTCTACTGCTGACCTTCAAAGCCCTCCATAACCTGGCCCCACCCTACCTCTCAGAACTTCTTCATCCCTTCACACCCTCCCATTCTCTGCGATCCTACTCTCAGTTCCATCCTTCAGACTCAGCACCATGGGTGCCAGAGCTTTCAGCTGCTCTGCACCCAGACTCTGGAACTCTCTTCCACTACACATCCGTCAGCTGGACTCCATCACACACTTCAAATCACAGATTAAAACACACCTGTTCAAACTAGCTTATGCTCTTTAAACTGTCATATGTTTTATCCTGTTTTGCTTACATTGTTTTAAATGTCCTTGAGTGCCATGAAAGGAGCCTATAAATAAAATGTATGATTATTATTATTATTGTTATTATTACAACACACATGAGTAATTTGATTATTAGTCCAATAAATAATAAATAAATTCTACATCATTGGCACACTCTTCGGGCTTTTCGGAGGGGTGCACGTTCATGTTCACTTCTTTCCTCAGAGGTTTCTATGGGCTCTGGTTTTCCCCGCCCACCTTCACACCTCAACACACCTGACCAGCTGCTGCACGAAGTGGATGTGACAGCTGGATTGTTTGACCAGAAAGTTACAAACTTTGTTGGAAATAGTCATCAGATGAAAGTAAATTTAATATAAATTATAACTTAATATAAAATAAATATAACTTAACATCAGAACATCAGATGAAAGTAAATATAACCGTCATATATATATACAGTATATATTTCCATCTGACAGTCCATCAGGCTGAACTCTGTTATACTGAACCTCTATAATGGCAAAGGCAGTTTTTATGACTTGAAACTCAACGTCCATCTCTGCCTCAAAACAGATTTCTCTAATCTCTGACCTACTGCCACATTAGTGTGTGTGTGTGTGTGTGTATTTATATATATATAGATATATGTGTGTGTGTGTGTGTGTGTGTGTGTATGTATGTATAACTTTTTAGTCATTAATTATAATATAACCCCATCTTATTTACATTTTAAATGTTATTAACTGTGTCAAACAGCTTCATTCAACTTATTACCTTCAAAAACAACGTATATAAAATGTAGACCCTTAAGAAACATTTTTTTTTTTCTCCGTACTTTATTTGACTCTACAAAAACACAGAAACTGCCGTAAATTGCAACTGTGGCGTGTTGGGCCGGCAGTGCTAGCCACCGTTTAGCTTAGCCTCCAGATAGGACACAGAGGAGTCAGCGCCACTAGTGTCCAGTTGTGGTACTGCAACACAACTGTGACTTACACAACGTTGAAAGACCGGATCTTCTGGGCCAAATCAGGTTTCCGGTCCAAATCGGGTAGTGACAGGAGAGACGATTTAAGAGAAATGAAACATCGTCGCTCCTCAAGCGTCATCTGAAGCGACATGACTTGTCACACAGCTGATCAGCTTGAAGCTGCTGTGTTTTAGTTTCTACAAGATAATAAAATAATGCAATATTCTGATTATTACTGTAACAATGAACATGAACAGTTTGACAAACATGCAGAACAATCTGACTTTCTACAGATCATCACATTTCTAAGTGTGTTTCACTGCTCAGAGAGTTAAAATATAAAGTTTATCAGTGTTTGGAATTAACTTTTCCAAACAGGTTGTTTTATTAAAAATGTCAGTGGATTTTGTTAGAACAGATCAGTTTGTGATGATATAAGAGTTGTTTTATTGTTTTATGATTCTTTATCATTCAGAGGCTCCACTGAACACACATCCAGTCATTTTAAACAGATGATCAATCGGGAAAAATTAAACATCAATAATCAGAATAATTTTACACCTGAGATGTTGCCGTTATTTTTCTGTTCACATATTTGATGACACTCCTGCAGTTATAAGACATGTCGCTGTATCAGATCAGCTGTAATAGATTTGTCCAATCAGAAACAGACTTCCAGTAAAGGGGCGTGTCTCTCAGGTAACAGACTTCCTGTAGGAGCCTCTCGCGTTTCCTCGCTCATGTCTCCCAGATGAAGCCTCCTCATCCTCGCTCCTCTATCCTCAGAACAGAAATAAGCGCTTTGGAGTCCTTAAAGATGGCAGACCAGATTGGTTTCCGGGTCACGCGAGGAGCGAGGAGCAAGGAGCGATCAGATAAGAACTTGGAACGCACCATGTTTCTCTTGTGTTTTTTTCTTGTGTCTTAGTTCCTCCCACATAAGATCCAAGGAAAAGACATGAGGACAGAGACACTGAGGAAGGACAATTTGAGAGAAAGGCATCATCAGGCATCATCGTTCCTCAGGCATCATCTGAAGCATGAAATGTAGAAAATGTCCTTGTTGTTCATTCTGTCACTGACATTTGTATTGTTGCCTATAATCAATATTAACCTTTCTTTGCTTTTATTACATTGATTTTGAGTTACCAAGTAGTTTGTATAATAAACTACAATTCTGTCATTTTGGTTCAGTGTGTCTACACCTGTGTTCCTTTCCACCTGCTTTCTATCAATTTATCATGCTTTCTCCATCCCATTTACATTTTTATTTGCCATCCTACATTTTTACTACCGATACAGACAGAAATCTGTCTGTGGCACCAACATCTCTAGCACCCGGCACTGTATGGAAGCTGATATTCAGCAGGTTTATTGATCAGGACCCGAAGACGTGCAGCATCACGTGTGAAGTTGTTTGGGTGAGCGGTTCTCAAACTGAGCTGTGCTGGTAAAAAGTAATCTGTGCAGCAGCATACGCTCTGGTCCAGTCTCAACCCAACTCTGTACAGCAAAGGCTGGATTTACTCTACAAGTCTTGGTACTCAATTCTGATCTTTTGCCTGTATCCGATTGTTGTTCAGCGTATTTTACATTTTCTTGGCCAGATGAAAATGCCAATGATGCCGGGGGCGAATAACTCCATAATTGTCACTGTTTCTCCACGCCACCCTTTTTCTTTAAGTGCCAAGAAAATTATGAAAGAAAAAAAAAATATGTTTGCTTAGTTTACGTTAATTTTAATTAATATTATATTGTGCAGCACAAAGGCCACTGGCCAGCCCACCGGGAAAAGTCTCGCCTCTCCCAGTGGCCAGTCCGACCCTGCCCTAGCATAATCTACCAAACCATTAAACTTGTTTAGATTTAACCGTAAAACACATATCAGTGAATTGTTATTATCAGGGCAACGACTCGACATGTCAGTCAGAACACTGGACAGCGCTGTCAAACTAACTTTCAGTCGCTCTAAAACCAACAAAATAGCTGATAGGTGTAACCTCTGCAGCTATTATCAAACTAAAATCATGTTTTACAGGCTGAATGTTACACAAATAGGTCCTGTTCAGCACAAATGAGATCCTGCAGATCTCAGCTCCGTTTGGAGCCTGTAATATTTAATAAGTCATGATGTACTGTAATTCATCAGTGTTACGTGTTAACATGTTATGTTAAAATAACTTGTTAATCCATCCATGTTGTCGGTTGTTCTTGTGTTTCTGCTGGAGAGAAATGAAACTATGAACATTCCTGATGATGTACCATTAGAAGAGTATACACTGTTATATTATACTGTTCCTGTTGATGGTGACCTGATGTGTTGCAGATAAAATCACAGAGCTCATCCTGCCCGCTTCAGCACGCTTCAACACGCTTCAACACGCTCACCACTTCCTGCCCTTTATTCTATCAGAGTTTCACTCATCACACCACCTTCCCTTCTTCCTACTGCTCCTTTCTGCTCCTGTCTTTTGATGACTGCCAGCACACACACACACACACACACACACACACACACAGTCAGGAATGCAGGTCTGAGCTGCAGCAGCAAGCAGCAGCAGGTCGTCCTGAGTGGTTCAGACAAAGAGACGGTGTGTGGCTGATGGAGCGTGTTGATGATGGCGTGTTGAAGCAGCTGGATTTGTAGCGGTGTCCTCCTCAGTGGGATTGTGTAGCTGAGAGTTGTTTATGCATTTTGTGGACAACTGGAGACAGGTAATGATTGTAAGCGTGGCATAAAGAACGCTGAGAACAGAGTCTCTGAAACTTTTCTGATTTGTTTGTTTCCTCACTGAGCCTCTCGTATCTCAGATCACGCCTGCAGACATGTTTTCTCACTTCTACCCGCCCTCTGGCTATGTGTACTGATAGAGATGTTTGTTTAGCGCTGACTTGATGGAAATACCAAAATATCTCTGTAACGGAGGAATTTGTGGGATTTGGACTGAGTGTGTGTGTGTGTGTGTGTGTGTGTGTGTGTGTGTGCTGACCATATGAATCACACCTTGACACATTAGCGTTAGTTAACCACAGAGCACTAGGCTGCAGTGTGTAGCAGCATGTCAGGCAGACCTGAGTGACTCGTGCTGACCTGTTCATGTCTTCCTCAGGATCCTGGCGTGCCTCAGGCTGACAGCTCAGAGGACATGGACGGCCTGAACGTCAACATGCCTGAGTGTAGAGGGCAAATCCACCAACTGTTACAGGTGAGTGTGTGTGTGTGTGTGTGTGGATGATCCACACTGGAAACATACAGAAAATCTGACACACTGATGACACATGAGCAACTTTTCCTGTGAAGGTTGCCAAGTTTAGAACAAAGAAGTCCTGGTCTGAGTCCTCTGGCTCTCTCTGTGACTCACACACAGACACACACACACACACACTGCTCTCTTCTTTCATGATAGCTGTATCCACTCATGTTAAAGGCTGCTGTTGTGAAGGCTTATGGGACTTTCTGGACATTTGGACTCTGTTGAAACACAGGATGATGAAACTAGAGGCAGAAACAGCCAAGCTGTCATCCTCTGACAGGAAAGTCAGGCATCTCAGCCCAATATGTGTGTGTGTGTGTGTGTGTTTCTTGTGCATGTACATGAAAGGTAAGATGAAACTTTCTTGATTCCTGTGGGGAAAATAGAAGCAATTCTAACAAAAAACTACAAAGAAAATAACATGATAAATAGAAATAAAGCAAATAGGATTTATTGAAATGTGACATTATAGACAGGTTATCCAACAGAATGTGAGGCATAAGAAAAGGAATTAAAGAAGTTACAGTAGATAGAAATACATGAAAGAAGGCTGTGGTGTTTTAGTTTTCTTTTAGGGGTACTACTGGAGAAAATGCAGGTGGACTTTGACATCCAGCCTTATTTTCCACTGAAAAAGTGCTGATTGATGTGCAGCCAGAGGACTCAACTACAGCTCTGATCAGCAACAGCAAACCAAACCAATGCTACGACATCAATCTCATGGCATTGGTTTGAACATCAGTCTTAGCTAGCACATGTACAGATGAACACGTGTTCAGGTTAGCGTGTGCTTGTATGTTCTTGTTGCTCCATTCTCCTGTTCAGTGTGTGAAGGCAGCACGTCTTCTTCACACGTTGTCTCTACATCAGATTCAGCTTCTGCTGTCATCGTTTTCTTCTTCATGGATCAAATGATGCTATGACTAGGAAAGGATCCACATTCATCTTTGTTACTCTGATTTACTTTGACACCATAGGAAACTACCGTATATACTGGACTATAAGCCAAGATTTTATTACCAAACTTCACAAAGCAAATTGGGGGTTGGCTTTTACACGAGAAATTCAAATTTGATCCCAGAAAAGGAAATTTCCAGGGGTGGAAATACTACCCACTGCCACTACCCATGGAAAATAGTTTAAATCATACCTTAGAATGAGATATTTCCTGTCTAAACATCTCATCCAGTGGCCAGTAAGCTCTGTTGTGATTGGTCAGTTAGGTAATCCGCTGCTGAAATAAATATTACCGGTACCGGTGTTAGAGCCAGTTCTTGGTTAAATATCAAATGTTTAAAATATTTAATTTGGGGAAAAGTGAAATCAAATAAGTTATTATTTTTGAATATTTCTATCTTAACTGATTGATTAGGTGATGGAGGAGTCTATTTATAGATGCTCAGCTGGAGGCTGATCAGTGTTTATGAGGAACGGGGCCACAGTGTAGTTTTTGACCTCACTTCATGTCATGTTTTGTTATTTTGATTTTGAAAATAAATAAGTTACGAAAAGAACAAGAGCGCGATGTTATCATTCTGGTGTGAGTCAGGAAGAGAAGCTCCGTTAAAGCGGTGAAGTTTTAAAACAGCTGCCACAACCCGTGCATAGATTATTTTCAGAAACTTAGAGGAACACTACGACAATACCCAGAAACACATGTAATTTGTTAAACAAATAAATTGATGGAACAACATCAGGGGGTTGGCCTATATACAGATTTCTTTAAAAGTCTAAATTTGCAGGTCAACATCAGAGGTCAGCTCATACTCAAGTATATACGGTACTTCCTGTTGGAGTTTTTTTCTCCGCCCCCACACATTTCTGATCAATGAGCAGAGAGAGTGTTGTCACATGACTTTTGCTGCTATATTTTGGTTTGCTTAACTTTTTTGAAACCAAACTTAATCACAGATAAATTACCTTCTTTATGTATTTCACGTTTACTGCTGTCATACATATTTCATTTGCAGGATAAAAAAAAAATAAAAATGGGGGAAAAAAAAAGAAAATAAATAAAAACAACAAAAAAAACTTTAATTACAAAATTCTTACAGTGTTTGGGTTTTGCCTCCATTGTGTTGCATAAAAATCATAAAACCGTGATTTTTTTCTCACACTATAATTATTCTCATACTTTGACATCCCTGGTGCATAGCTTATTAGTAAAATGACTTAGATACAGTGGGCCAGATTCACAAAGTGTGGCGCACGACTTACTGTGTCGATATGGTCAAATATCATCATGAAACCACATTCCCTCAACCATAAATGTCTGTTAGCAGTGTCTTAGTGTTTAGCTTTAAAGATGCGTTGCTAAAGTATTTTCCTTATTTCCATGATAGGAAGTGATTCATAATACACACCGTCGCACTAAAACTAAGATGTGTTCATTCCAGTGGTAAATTTTATCATATGAAATCTGGGTGACATTTAAGTGTATATGTTAGTGATCAATAACTTTGATAGATAAACTCACTCAGCTGATCAGTTTATTTAAATGCTGAGTTTTGATCTGATCTGATACATGTTCTGATGGTGCTGAGCTTATTCATTACCTCATCTGCTGCTGTGTGTGTCTGTCTTCCTCACACACACACACACACACACAGCTTGTGCTGTACGTCAGACAGAAGCAGGCTGTTGCTGTTTGCACCACATGGGAGCAGCAGCACACAGCAGATGAGGCATTAAATCCTGCAGCGCCTCAGAGGAACCTCCCTACTCCTCCAGTCTCTCACCACCACCTCACCAGTCCTCTCAGCCACAACACCATGCCAACTCACCAGTCTCTTTGGCATACTGGAATTGGAGGTCCCCGATCATGAAGGGTTCAATTCTGCTTCCCTGTGGTTAAAATTAGAATTTATGGCATTGATAAAACCATACACTTCGCTATCCTCTCTACTTTTCAGTAGCCTTGCATCTGCTAATAAATCATTAGCCACAGCTTCATCAGTAGAAATTCATTGGAAATTCTTACTCAAATTGAAAATACCTATTGAGTCCCTAGCATCTCAACATAGACACCAATTTATTATAATCATGCTTTTATTCCTGCACTATGGGACAGTGTGTTCACTACATGGAAAGTAAAATGCCCTCGGTATTGGCAGACTTTTACTTAGAAAACAGTTTTGCTTCTTTTGATCAGCTATGTTCAAAATATAATTTACCTCACTCTCATCTTTTCCGTTACATGCGTTACATGCAGGTTAGACATTTTGGAAGAGAAAATATTCCTCACTTTGCGTCTGAACATGAGAGACATACTTTCTTAGAGTTACTTTCCTCTTCTCCAGAGAGGAAGAAGCTTATTTCCAAATATGTGATCTGTTTTTCTCTCGACTTCATATCTGCTAAGTGTATGAAGGAATCTTGGGAAAGAGAAATGAATGTTGTTTTGTCTGATAGATTATGGAAGATGGAACTTTCCTGTAACCACAGCTGCTCAATAAACAGCAGACACAGGCTGATTCAGTTTAACGTGATTCACTATTCTAAGGTGATGTTACATAAATTCTATTCTTCTTTGTCTCCATTCTGTGATAAATGTAAAGCAAGTGACAAGTGTTACATCTATTCTGGGACTGTCCTGTGCTCCATCCATTCTGGACGAGCATTTTTAATTTCTTTTGTAACATTTACAGCAGGACCACCTCTCTGGACAGAGACATGCTCCCTTTGTATGTTCAGACAACACTCTGAACGACACTCCTGGGATACCTCTCCATAGGTGAGAGACACATGGGAGAGGTAACCCAGGTGTCCTATGTGATTATTGGAATGATTATTATTTCATTTTATTGTAAATATTCTGCTAAGATTTTCTATCTATTTCAATATGGTTACAGCAGAAATGCAGGAAATTTGCCATCATTCTGTTCTGAATGTGTTTTTAACCGTTTTGAAAACAGCGTGTTAGCATGTAAAAATGTGCTGCAGATATCAGGTGTTCTGCAGGTGGAGGNTTGAAAACAGCGTGTTAGCATGTAAAAATGTGCTGCAGATATCAGGTGTTCTGCAGGTGGAGGAGTACGAATGAGAAAAGAGTTCATGGATTTTGGAAAATGATTGCTGCATTTTGTGTGAAAGCAATGAAAAATGATTGACAGTTCGGTCCATATAGACTTATGTTTGCCGACTGTGTGAAGAGTTTTGATCATGTGACTTCAGTTTGGATCAATGCTTGATAGCAATAAAAAAAAAAAAAAAAAAAATCCTGTAATATGGAAAGATTACATTTTGCCCAAAAAGTAAGATGGGGCAGATGCTGAGCTGACCCTTGTAGATGTTCTCCAAGGTGAACTGAAACCTTTCATTCCATAAAACCTTTCAGATTAAACTGCAGACACAATCCATCCAACATCTGAAAAGCAGAAATTCCTTCATATTCAGGCACTGCTGTGTAAAAAGTATCATCACAACAGGAGCTTCATGTTTCTTAATTGCTGAGTGCTGTTGCTATGACAACTTCCCCTCCCCCACGCTGAGCCCACTGCTTGGGGGGAGGAGGGTGTGTGTGTGTGTGTGTGTGTGTGAATAACAATAATGGGTGCATGAGTGTGCATGCACACACACACACACACACACACAGTTCCCTTACAGTGTAGAGCAGTGTGTAAACAGCTCACTATGGAAATGATCTCCCATAGTGAAGATATTCATTCAGGCTCCCTGATCCCCCAAACAGAGGATGAACTGCTGTGTGTGTGTGTGTGTGTGTGTGTGTGTGTTGTAGTTTCTCTCTGAATCCTCCCTTTCCTTCTATCTGTGTATTCAGCATATCAACAAACTCCATGATTGTTACACATTTTCCATTTACATTCTGATTTACATTATTGGTTCATGCAGAACAAATTAGTTTTGAGGACAAGAAATAATTATTGATCACTAATCTGATGAGTAATCCAGGTCATGACATTATATTTACCCAGACATGAGCAGTGAGAGAGGATGTGGCTTCTTTAGGCTGAGATGTGGAAAATGTGAATGAATACTCAAGCATACAATCTGTTGCAACATAACAGAGCTGAAATTCATATTTTATTGGCAGAAACCTTTAAATTGTTACAAGCAGCCAGTTGTTAGTTGCTCAATCCATAGAATGTTGACTCATATCACAACTATTGACTCCCAAACATATTTTCAGCTTTTCTAAAAAAGTGATAAATGCATAGATAATAGACAGGATAAAGGCTGTGCTGCTGTGATCTTCTCACCTTGCCTGTTACTGCTGAATGTTAGCTGCTTCATAGCTAGTTGCATATCTGAGAGGTCCTTTGTGACAACATTCAGAAGCCGGTTCTGGTTTGCAGCAAACAGTTTGTGGTGTCTGTGGGATGGATGTGCAGCCTACGCTGCTGCAGGCCTCTGGAGCCTTTTCTCAGCCTCTGGACAGGGATACAACTTCTCATTTTACTCATGACCTTTGACCTCCTCTGCAGAGCACTCCACTGGACCTGATTGAGACAGGAAAGGGGCTGAAGTTCCAGGCAGATCGCCCCCATCTGGTCAGCCTGGGCAGTGGACGTCTGAGCACAGCCATCACTCTGCTGCCGCTCGCTGAGGGTGAGATGCTGCAGGGATACGATACCATAGATAACTTGCTATCACACACATACATGCACACAAAACACACATGCACATACACACATGTGCACACACACAAAGTTTTCCCTTGTATCACCTTGTATTACAGGTATGCAGTCACCTTTCTTGCATGTTTGTGTGATTGTCAGTGTGTAGGACTTCCTGTCTGTGTGTCTCCACGTGCTGGAATGCAGAGAGATGTCTGTATCGGGGCTATGTCTAGGCTAGCCTCTGTGTGTATGTGTGTGTGTTGTTAAATAAATTTCACCATAGACTCAGGAGCAACTGCCACATCACAAGGTTTATTCAATACGTGCACGGAGAACACCATGTAGCCATTCNGGAGCAACTGCCACATCACAAGGTTTATTCAATACGTGCACGGAGAACACCATGTAGCCATTCTGCTGACATGGAATATTCTGAATGGCAGTAGAGCAAGTGAACATTCTTACACGCAGTATGATGTCATCATTGACGTAAGTTACTGCTCAAAAGTCATCTTTTCTCATGATTCTAGTCTTTCACAATTTGTCACATTTTAACCGTTTCATGGATAAGACATGCTGACTTTTCACAGGTGTACAGGTCATAGGTCAATGGTCTGATATACATTTTTTTCCCCACATTTCCCCCTTTTGTCATCTTGACAACTAAATTGAAAATGTATATCAAGCAAACCAAGGCAACAAGGCCGTGACTGGAAGTTATAAAACCAAATCTTGTTGATAGACACTTCCAACCGGCCAAAAACTCTCCCCCATTTGGCTGAGGAAAGCAAAAAGACACAGAAGGGATAAACCTCAAATAACAGTGATGTCAGGGAATCTGTATGGATTAGACATTTCAGGAAAAGGAGCACTGGGAATAANCAAATAACAGTGATGTCAGGGAATCTGTATGGATTAGACATTTCAGGAAAAGGAGCACTGGGAATAACACTAAGAGATGGATCAGTGTCAGTAAGGGGAACATGAAGAACAATGAGGGAAACTTCAGCAGTACATTTCTTAATACAGGCTTTGCAAATACAGAACATAATGCCAAGCAAACACAATAGAAGAACAACTACTATGACAGTTTGAGTAAGACCACTGAAGAAAGTTCCCAGAGAATCAGTCAGGCCTGAAAAAGGGTTCCAGCCGTGTTTTTCTTCTATAGTTTGGATGGCAGAATTTGTATCAACAATCAAATCATGAGTTCAGCAGAAGTGTTGGAAACGTAAGTGCAACACTCAGTATGGATAACTTTACAAAGACTGATGTCCAGGGCCATGCAATTTTAGAGAGCTACAGCTTCAATTTGGAAAACTCTCTCATGTTCAGCTTTGTTATATTTTAGTTGTGCTTTCAAATGAGAGATAAGTACATTAGACATGGATTTTATTGCTTTCATATTAGCATAAACTTCATAGCTTAGGAAAAATGATGCCAGCAATCATAGATGCTTCAGATTTGTTTCTCTTAATATGGGGATGGCCTGCTTTTGACTGGACCATTTCATCATTGGTCAAAGTTCTAGCTAAAGCAGTTAATATCACAAAATGACAGGGGCCTATAACATCAGGAGGACACAAATAAGCATGTTCATTACATACAAAATACACATGATCAGGTAACCTGTAAGAGGAAAATGGAATTACATGGATAACACGACAGGTGGGGGAAACTGTTCTTAAGATATAAGGCATGTGGGGATCTGCACAAGGAACTAGTTCTAGTTCTAGTTCAGCATAAGTCATAACAGGGAGAACAGCCCATCAGAGCAATTAAATGATAAGATGCGAATATCAATCATTTCAAAAGGAGATTGCGGAACTTTTGTGTCATAAATGACGGTAAAAAGGGAGTTCGTCTTTGGAAACCGTAGGCCATGTTAAGAATGAGAAAACAGAGATTCAAAAGTTTCAACAGGAACGATGTGTCGTACAGTAGATGGGGTAATTTAAGAGTTAAGTTGCAACTCAAACAAAGACATCTTCAGTGGAACAGAGCAGTGTGCTTTTCTCATTTAAATTTAATTTCTGGTAGGAAATGATTTTTACTGCTAGGGCTTTCTTTGTTTCTAAAGGAAGAGGCTCACTAGGCAGGGCAATGCAGGCAAGGGCAGTGTGGATTAGTAATTCTAGACCACTAGGTTTCAGGTGTGTGAAGAGTTTTTTTTCACAGCTTCAACATGTGTTTCAATAAACGATTTCTCATCTTCAGACAGGAACATCATGCGTTCTTATCTTAGTGGTTAATAAAGCAAGTTTTCCCAATACATTACGCTTTTATGAATAAGTGAGTGTTCTTGAAATGCAGATGTGCAGTACAATTCCCTGGAGTTATCTTAGTTGGTGTGGCATCAGCAGGTACGAGATGATGGTTTGTGGTTGAAGTTACAGTCACAGGTTCGCATAGAGGAAATGATGTCAGTTCTTGATGAAGTTCGATATTACCAGCATCTAGGACAATGTGAGAAAAAAGATCATTAGCAGTGTCATGTGTCTTATCAGTGTTCCCAATCAAGTTTACTGTTGTTTACCATTGTTTTTTGAAACACAACAGTATGGATTTTGTGCACCTTTCTCCTGTGCATGGCTGGGGTGCCAATTCCAGGAACCAGATGGATTCAGGCTCCAGGCAAGAAGTCTCATCATCTTGTTGCAGCTTCCAACAGGCGTAGATAGTTTCCAAGAGGATAATCATGAGAACTGCCAGCATACTGCAGTCATTCTCCATTCATGTAGCAGGCAGAACTTACAAAGGCGAGTCAGTCTGCCAGGTCTGGGTGTTGTCTCCACCAAAACCTCCTGTCTTACCATAGATGTACCATCTGGTTTCGACTCATCACTGCAAAACCAGTCTCTCTCTTTGTATGTGCAGTCATCTCTCTGCTCAGAGGACTGCTTCCTGCAGTTCAAGAAATTCCAGAATTTTCAGAAGAGGTTGAGTCTGCAGTACTCTCAGTTATTGTGCTGTTATCAGAGTTCTTACTGTCTCCAGTCTGTATGTTCAAACAGGAAGTCTTGTGGATCTGTGACCTGTGACTGTTTTTATTTCAGCAACTTACAATGTGTTAATCCACGGAGCTCTTCCAGTGACTTTTACCATTGCTAGGCATTGTAGGCGTTGCTAACAGCACTTGGTAGGGGCCTCTCCACCTGGGGTCATCACTTTGAGCATGATATCAACAAGAATGTTTAAAGCCTACATGTAACATTATTCCTATTACATCTATGACATCATTTACAAATGGGGTACCATTGTCGCTTGAAATTTTCCATGGGACTCCACATCTTTGAATTATTTCATTAATCAAGATTTTTGTCACTATTACTGCTGATTGCCATCTACAGGGAAATGCTTCCACCCAACCTGTGTATTTATCCACAATTACTAGGCAATGTTGAACTTTACTGATAGGGTTAAATCACTATGTGTGGGTGCAATTACAAACACAGGTGTCGTATCTTCAGCGTAATGTACTAATATAGGTAAAGGATCACAATTTTACAGCGCGGTGAATTTTACAGCCTCATCAGCTCTAGTGTTTCCCCTGAGATTTTGTCTGTAGCACTAGTGTGAGCAGAACATTTATATACCACTATAGCTAAGAGTAAACAAGTAGCTTCTAATAAATTTGTTACCAATTGTTTGTTTTGGATAGGTTTTCCATCAGCTGTTAGAAAGCCTCTTTCTGCTTATAAAGCATAGAATTCATGACACACAGAGAAAGCATATTTTGAGTCTGTGTGCACATTCAGTGCCGCAGATTTCACTACTTCATGTGAGGAGCAAACGGCATAGGACACACGCGGCTGTCCAAGATTATTTCACATAGCATAGCACACCCATCAACAAAGAATTCCAAGTCAGCTTTTAACATGGGCGTGTCATATAATTTATCATGAACTGTTTGAGCCTTTGTTACCAGGATTTCACATGAAGTGGAGTATCATCTTGTTCTGTGGGTAAAAGAGTAGCTGGGTTTAAAGTTGTACATCATTTCAAAGTAACATATGTCAATGAGTGTAATACGTTTTGTCAATGCATCAATTGAGCAGGTGTCAGATGTTGTGTTTGAGCTTACAGCAAAAGTGAGCGTACAGCATGTGGTACTTGCACTATCAATTTATGCATGTTTACAATGTCTGCACAGGCTAACACTGCTTCAGTCGCAGCCACTACTGAACGCAAACAGGGTGGCATTGATCTCTTTGTCACAGCTAAATGCTTTGAGTAATAGCCAATTGGGCAGTTCCTGTAACCATGTCTCTGTGTCAAACAGAAGACATGTAACCCATGTTTAAATCTACAAACAACTCAAATGGTTTTGAGTAATCTGTTAAACCAAAACATGGTGCCTGTTTTCAATTGCTTCAAGTCAGTAAAAGCTTTGTCAGCTTCTTCAGTCCAAGTCAGTAAGCCAGTCATGCGCATATTTTTATGGCCATGTGTAATGTTCTATAAAGACTGAGCCAAATGTGAGAAATCTCTGATCATGGGCAACAATATCTAATCAGGCCCAAGAATGACATTATTTGTCTTTTGTCAGAGGTTTTGGAGTTGATTGAATAGCCTCAATTCTTTAATATCCAAGGCTGTGTCCCTCAGGATCAATGTGATATCAGAGATGTTTCACCTTTTGTTCCACAAGTTGCAACTTTCCTTCGAGACCTTGTGACCATTGTCAGCTAAGAACTGCAACAGACTCAAAGTATCAAAGTATCTGTGCTGAGAGAGAACAGATCATCACATCATCAACATACAGTAACAAGCTACTCCCTGCAGGTGACACCCAAGATGCCAAATTTTCCTGTAATAAACCACTACACTGGTTATTACTGTCACTACTCGTCTGTGTGTTTTTGTCTTTGTGTTATTGTTCAGGTGTTTAGCCCTCCTTGATAGAAATTGTTTGCTAGTTTTAAATAAAGTGTAATAGGTTGGTCAAGGAGGGCCGGTGAAGGTCACACACTCACACACATTCACCTACTCACTATATACAGTATTATCTGTCTGTTGCTAGATTACATTGCATATATATAAAAAATGGTTGTGCCAATCTTGGCATATACTACAACTATATATGCAGACAGGNCAGAAAAAAAAAAAAATCCTGTAATGCCACTGCAACAGAAATGCTGCAACATTGTTGTCCAAGTATACATCTGTCCTGTGGATGTGAAGGCCAATATTGGCTCAACTGGAACAGAGAAAAAATCATTAGGCAAATCAATCACTGCAAACCACTCAGAGACAGGAGGTATCTGCTGTTTTGTCAGTTTGGGCACAGCTGCTGCAAATTCATGGTTATCATAATACAGCCCATAGTATTGTTAGAAAATCTCCACACATTGTTGCTGATGCCCACGCAGTTTGTTCTTCGTACACTGGGTCTTGTTTTGTGTCATTTGGAAAACATATTGTGTAATGCACTGTGCTGGGAACGTCCTCGAACTTTGGCACCTGATAAATTGTTCCCATAATTTAGAAGCATGCCAATCAATTTGGAATCTTGGGTTCGGAGCACTGTTTTCATTCTGCTATCTCATTTTCAAACATACTTGTACGTCCTTTAATATGGGCGCTCTTTGCATTACACAACCATCTGTTCAGTTTCTCATACACTTTCTCATACCTTCTCTTCACTTTCTCATACCTTCACTTCACTTTCTCATACCTTCTCTTTTTCAACCTTCATACCTTCTTCCCTATCTTTCATACTTTGTCTCTCTCAGCCATAGCAAAAGAAAACACTTAACTCACGAACACTTAACAGAAAACAATTAAAACAAAAGACAACAGGTGTTCAGTTAAATACTAATCAAAATCTCAAAATTTCAAAAATGTCAAAATACAAATGAGACGAGCAGTACTGTTTAAGCCTGCCCTTGTTCTTCTAGAATAGGTACTGCCAAATAGTGCTCCATGAACTGCCAGATATTAAAACCCTGTTCACAGCCAAATATATAAAAAAAACTTGTCAGGTTTACGAATATCTTGTTCACTGCCAGGTAAAATCTTGTTTTTCTGCCAAACCCATTACCTTAGACTAGGCAAACACATTAAGCAATAAACATTGTGAGGTGCAGTGTAGCTACCTGTCTCAGTGTGTTGTTCTTCTGGATGGAGCGTCTGCTGCAAGCGGCCTTCAGACACAGATGGGGTCTCCGCTGCTTCTGGAGAAAACACCCAAATGCTGATCTTCCACCGGTGGAATTCAGTTTGCTCTGTTATCCAGAAGCCAGCTCAACAGCAGATCATCCATCCCACTTCTGACACCAAATGTGAAATAATTTTCACCGTAGAAACAAGAGCAACTGCCACATCACAAGGTTTATTCAATACGTGCACGGAGAACACCGTGTAGCCATTCTGCTAACATGGAATATTCTGAAGGGCAGTAGAGGAAGTGAACATTCTTATACACAGTATGATGTCATCATTGATGTAAGTTACTTCTCAAAGACCATCTTTTCTCGTGAATCTAGTTCTTCACAATTTGTCACATTTTAAACATTTTATGGATAAGACATGCTGACTTTTACAGGTGTACAGGTCATAGGTCAGTGGTCTGATATACATTTTTATTCCANGACATGCTGACTTTTACAGGTGTACAGGTCATAGGTCAGTGGTCTGATATACATTTTTATTCCACAGTTTGTGTGCGTGTGTGTGTATGAGTGTGTGTGTGTGTATGTGTGTGTGTGTGTGTGTGTGTGTGTCTCCAGTATTATAGCCTCTGATGGCACTGGGCCATGGCCGTTTGAAGCGTTGTGTGTTCAGCACATTGTAACTTGTGTGTGTAAGAAGTGTTATATAAGTAAAGTTTGTTGTTGTAGTAATTTATTCATATTTTCCACTGTAGTTATTATTGTTATCACACACACACACACACACACACACACACACACACACACACACACTGCCTGAGCCTAGATATGAGAGGCCACTGCCCAGTGCATATATATATATACACACACAAATACATACATACATCATTAAAAAAATATAAGAAGAATAAAACACAGTAAGTGTGAAAGTGAAAAAGAGATGATTGTCAGCGGTAAAAAGGCAGATAAAATGACAGGAACAGGAAGGTCAGGTTTCAGCTTCTGTCAAATCTGAGGACTGAGTCTCTCTGAGACTGCTGTTCCACAGACGAGCTGCAGCTACGGCCTTGATCTTGGGACAGCCAGGTAACCCTAGTTAGCAGACCTGAGGCTCCTCACAGAGGTCAAAGGGCACAGCAGCTCTTTTAGATATATGGGCCATGACCATGTAGGGCCTTATAAATCAGGAGTATAATTTGAAAATCAATCCTAAAAGAGACAGGGAGCTGATGGAGTGAGGCTAAAACTGGTGAAATATGAGAATCACTGCTAACTTTTGAATCCATCATTAAGGGCTTAATTCCACAAAAAATTGTGTTATTATGTCATCAGACTAGATCACACTGACTGCACCACATTCCATTCTGTCAGGAAAATGCATTCATCTAATCCAGCGTTGTTCTCCTCCTGCTGCTCAGGCCGGACCACGCTGGGTCACGGTCCCATGGACATCAACATCCAGGGTCCTGGGGTGGCAGCTCAACACTGCTACATAGAGCACAGGTCAGGGGTCATCACGCTGCACCCCTGTGGCAACCTGTGTGCTGTTGATGGGCTCCAGGTCACCCAACCCGTCCGCCTGTCACAAGGTAAGGATTATCTGAAACATCTGCCCCATAATGCATCTGCTGCTCTTATTCTACTTGTATTAACACTTTATCTTAAGTGCATTGTGAATTAATGCAACCAGAGTGTTAACACCATTTAAAGCAGCTAATAATAAAGATAAGAAGGTAAAACAATAAGTGATTGATGTAAATGAGGTGATTTTGAGATCTGTGTGGGTTTTGTTTTGTGTGGACTGAACACTGTCTACTGGAGAACAAACATTACAGGAAGCAGGTTTCTGTTAAACTACACCAGCCTAAGAACACTTCCTGTGGACCACAGATCAATCATCAGCTCTGCCTAATCAATGGAAAGGTAGAAGAGGCCAGCAGTGTTTTCAAGAAGATTCATATGCTGTGCTTTTAAATAGCCATTGATCGAACCGTAGCCTGAGGCTGCTGTGTTAATGAGTAGCAGCTTTTCAGCAGCTTTTATCAAGCATTGAATCGCTTTCAACTGATGCTCAACCTGACCAGCCTGCTGCATGTCAGCCTGCTGCGTGTCAGCCTGGCTGCGTGTCAGCCTGCTGCGTGTCAACCTGCTGTGTGTCAGCCTGCTGCGTGTCATCTGGCTGCGTGTCAGCCTGCTGCATGTCAACCTGCTGCATGTCAGCCTGCTGCATGTCAGCTTGGCTGCTGTGGAAATGGCAGGGATTAGTGTTTTATAGCTAAAGAATACCTCACATACCTCCAGCAGCAGATCAACGCCTCAGACACTGTTGCGTTGGTCTGACTACTGGAACAACCAATCAGCGTAAGGCCACGCCCACTGGTCTGGATTGACGGACTGACATCTCATCATTAAATGTGTCATTATGAAATATGAAGAGTGTTTGGAAAAAGGGTGTTGTGAAATAAAAAAGAGACTTAAAAATGGGGCATTATGAAATAAATGTGTTGTTATGAAATAGGATTTCATGATAATAATGATTTATGAAATTATTTAATCATTTATTGATACTTTTGCATAAGTTATTTATTTCATAATATTGTTTTTATGTATTTAATTTTGGTGCGTTTTGTGCTCCATACTACAGAGGTTAATATGCAGGTTTAGCTGTTATTTTTGTGTCAGTCTTTTAAAAGGAGATCGAAAGCAGAATGTATGTTTCCTTTAAAACCAAATGAATCATGATTAACATAGGAGAAGTTTTACGAATGAGCTTCAAGCATTTAGGTCAACACTCTGCCCATAGTGCCATTTTTTATGCATCTGCCCCTAATAGTCATAATTAGGTGGGTGAGATGTTTTTATAATTTATGATGAAATATTTTATGATTAAACTGATACAGTGCAGTTTAAACAAACCACAGAGGAAGAAAAACCATGGGCCATGTATTTACAGAGTTAGCCATGCAAATTCTTAGAATTTTACATGTGAGCATCCATGAACGCTCAGTGTGTTATGTTAGTGACTTCACAGCGACACGACTCATCATTAGTCACAGCGTACACAGGATATGAACTTCCTTTTATGATGCCGTGTAATCACATACATCGTGATGTCATGTCTCATAGCAGCTGTGTTCAGAACATGAATCAATACAGCTCTTTTCAAAATGGTACGGATATGCAGTATTCAGTGAATTTCACAACATAGCAATGGACTAAGCAGTGTGTGTGTGTGTGTGTGTGTGTGTTGTCTGTGTGCGTCTATGTCTTTTGCTCTTCAACCTGGACTCTGGTGAGGAAACCTGAGTGGGCTACTTATTCCTCCCCTCTCCTCCAGACAGATCCCACTCAGCCACGGAGGGGGTTTCAGCTGAAAGCTCGCCAGAGTTCACTATCAGGGTCCTGGAAGAACTATAGTGGAAATAGTTTCCTTCGTTATGAAAGGAATAGATGGGTAATTTTGATGGTGGTAGATATTCAGGCATCTTTTTTCAGCAGCGGGACTCCATTAAACAGTATTTCACACAGCATGTGTTGTTTTGTGTTTGTATTGCCTATTGTGCAAGAAGACAGAAATCATGCGAGGCATTATGACTATAGTTTTTTAATGACACCATTGCAGTGTGTTCTACTGTTTGTTTTTGTTGTATTTGTTAGGAAGTAGTGTGTAGCTTGTGATGGCTTTCGTGTTTCAGTTTGTAGAAAGTCAAGCAGCAGCTGAAAAAGTGCTCATCCTGTTTGGTTTAAAGTCTAATTCATAAGGGCAGTACGTCCTGGTGATGTATGGTCCAAACTCAACCAGTTTGTTCAAAGCACAATGAGCTGACGCTTTAGAGGTAAAGCTGATTCAGCATGGTGGCTCAGTGGAAATTCATGGCTGACTGCATGTTTGTGTGGGTTTCTGGCTGCTCTGGTTCCTCCCACAAGCACAAACACACACAGGTCAGGTGAACTGGAAGCTGCTGTCCACAGGTGTGAATTTATGTGTCTCTATGGCCACATTTACACCTTCCATTAAACTGTGATGTCAGAAGCTAGATATGTTATATACATCCTGCTGGTTATGCTGTCTGTATTGACTGTAAATAATGGATTTCAGTAAGCAGATCGTTATGTTATTAAAGCCCATCATTCCTCTTTGCTCCACTGATGATTTCAACCATAAGTAACTAGTTTAGTTTAAGTAACTACCATATATGCTTGTGTATAAGCAGACTGACTGCATGCCAGACTAACAGTCTGTTAGCCATCAATTTATCTGTTTAACAAATTACCTGTTTTTCTGGGTATTTTCATAGTATTTCTGTGATTTTCTGAAAATAATCCACATACCCGGCACACATGATATTTATTTCAGCAGCTGATTACTGTAACTGACCAATCACAACAGAGCTTACTGGCCGCCNCACATGATATTTATTTCAGCAGCTGATTACTGTAACTGACCAATCACAACAGAGCTTACTGGCCGCCGCAAAATGTGCTGATAAGATGTTTAATCAGGAACTATCTCATTCTAAGGTATGATTTAAACTATTTTCTATGGGTAGTGGTAATGGTAGTATTTCCACCTGGACATTTTCTTCTCTGGGATCAAATTTGAATTTCTCGTGTATAAGCTGACCCCCGATTTGCTTTGTGAAATTTGNTCTTCTCTGGGATCAAATTTGAATTTCTCGTGTATAAGCTGACCCCCGATTTGCTTTGTGAAATTTGATTAAAAAAAAAATCTTGGCTTGTACTCCAGTATATACGGTAATAACTTTTGTATGATGTGGA
The DNA here is from genome assembly GCA_014773175.1 of Lucifuga dentata. NCBI lineage: Eukaryota > Metazoa > Chordata > Actinopteri > Ophidiiformes > Bythitidae > Lucifuga > Lucifuga dentata. Next base: position 38,493 of record VXCM01002930.1, on the reverse strand, counting down.
CTGCTGTTTATGTTCCAGGTGAAGGTGTCCATTTAGTAGACACTCCCAAATCCAGACAAATGAATTAATGAGAGTGGGCGGCATCAGGTGACATTTTCAACTTGGGTGGATTTTATCTCATGAATGTGTCCCTGTTGTACAGATTGCATTTACACCTGGATAGTTTTGACACAGTGTGAACCAGACCACATCCATCTGGTCCGGCGTGTCCAGAGTCTACCTGCTTATTGCCGGACAAATTTCACCTCCTTGACTGAACTGATCTGTACCAAACTGTATTTGTCATTTATGGCATTAGCTCCTTTACTTTGAGAACAACCACATCCTAAATGCTCCCTTGATGTGTTTTTATGGCCTCCAAATAAATGTCTGGCAGCAGTTAGAGCTTCACCTTTGCTCTATGATGTGGTGATAAGAATTACAGACTGACAGAGCACCACACCTCTGACTCATACTCATTGTCTCACTTCCACTGGGCCAGCAAGCTGCTTCCCTGCTGTTAGTCTTGGCTCCCTGACCCATATAAATGCTGATTTTATTGGGAGAATCCATGTTAATCTCACATGTCGTTTGTTGACTCAGACAGTTACTTCAATCAGTTTGAATCAGTGGAATTTGCCTAAACTGAAAGACAGAAATATGGAATCTCTTCCTGAAACATTGTGGTCAAAATGTCTGAATCGATGGAACCAAATCTGTGTTAGCCTAAGCTACAGTTTTGTTGAATCACTAACCTGTGACTGGGACAGGCTTCCATACAAAGATCTGTGACTTGGGTGAGTGGGTTTGTTCTATGATGGCATATTAGAGCCATATGAAGAAAAAAAAAGAGGGGGCATTATTTCGAGTTTTTAAATGCAAATTTGTGAGTTTAAAAACACAAATTTGCCAGTTGAAAAACTCGAAAAAAAAAGTCCATTTGTGCTGTCCATATACCATATGTTTTAAAAGTCTGTATGTTTATGATAATTCCATGATGTGTATGCTTATGATAATTAGATGATTTGCGCTAAAAGCACAATTTTCTTTATTGCTAAATCCAATGGAAAAGTATAATTTAATGAGTCATATATACTACAGGCATAGTCACAACTAATTTGTCAGTTTTAAAAGTCAGTATGCTTATAACAATGCATGACTTTGCACTAAAAGCACAAGTGTTTCCTTATTGTTAAATCCAATGGAAAAGTAAATTAATAAGGTAATGTGCAGGCATAATCACAAGGTGAGATGGTTAATTGTGATTCCCCATTTCTCTTTATTTTTCTGAGTGTTAAAAACTCCAAATTTAATAAGGTATAATTTAATAAGGTCATTACTGCAGACATTCACAACATAAGGTGATGATTCCCTCTATTATTTTTTTGAGTTTAAAAAGTGGCAAATTTGCGCGTTTTTAAACTCGCAAATTTGCGCTTTTAAAAACTCGAAATAATGCCCCCTCCCCTCCTTTTTTTTTCCTTCCTATGGCCTAATGCTGTCCTACTTGTTCAACTGACTCACTTTACAAAAAAAAAAAAAAAANAAAAAAAAAAAAAAAAAATCAAGACTCTTCTCTCATTCCTTTTCTCTTTCAAATGAAATTTGCTAAATTGGAATTACTAGGCCAACAATTCCTGATATAATGTGCTCTCTTTCTCTCTCTCTCTCTCTCTCTCTCTCTCTCTCTCTCTCTCCGTGGCTGGCAGATGAGTTTAGGGGGTGGCGGTGTTGGTCGAGTGCAGCGTGGATGGGAGTGGGTTGGGTGAAGTGGGATATTCCGTGCAGCATCTGTGGGAGCAGCAGCAGATATGTGCAGAATGTATTTCAGCCTGTGAGCTGTTATCATGATCATAACTGTTAAAGCTGAGGTTCCACGATCGTCCTGCGCGGAGGAGAAAACACGTGTTCGCTTTTCCACGCCACGAAAACAAAGCACAGACACGGGAGTTTCCTTCACCGCACTTGAAGTAAGTCGCTGCATTCTTGTGGATATTTTTGCTGTTTCTGTTCATCTGATAATCTGGATGGAAATCTCAAGCAGCATAAGGACAACAAATTTAATACAAAAAATACGGAAACGCATTGTTGCATTGTCTTACTGATAAACTGTATACTGTAGCTGATAGAGGAGTTAAGACTTTTTTTATTTTATACTTTACATTCTAACAAAATACCAACTAGTATTATTAATTCGCTGGTGATTTGCATTATGCGCTTAAATAAACTTTAGTTAGTGACAAAATGCGTGAATGAATTATGCGCGTTTATTTAAGCAAGAATCTGTTTGGTGAGGAGTTTATATGATGTATTTACCAGAAAACTACTGATTTTAACATTCAAGATCCATATTTTAATTTAAATAACATGAATTCTTTTCATGTGAAACATGACAGAGAGCAGACTTCTGTTCAGGCAGATGATCTCTGATGTCCGGAGACTTAGATATCATCATTAGAATGGATACTTATTGTAGTAGTAGTACAAGTATTTTTATAGGGACTGCAGATGAAAATTTGCCTTTTGGGTTCATTCTGGCTCATTTACACTTTTGGGTTTTACTGATGATCAGTGAGCAATGTCCCTGACAAATAAACTAACAAATAAAAATAAAATAAATACTAACATAATCATTGTTATATAATAACTACAATGAACAAGTTGAAATAAATCAAGTATTTGTGCAAATAGAAACTATTTTATATTTTCCCAATATTGGACTGATTTAAATTTGTTTATTAGATCTTTTTCATTAATAACCTTTAGGTTGTCTTGGCCGTGAAGTTTATTGGCAGCATTATAGCTTTAATTGCTAAAATGAAAGAAGTCAGACTAAAGCAGCAGCACCAGCACCTGCTCTGCTGCTTTCTCACGTCGCGCTGTCCACGTCACTGCCCCTGTCTCCATGTGAGTACTGTTTATAGACTACAAACATATACAGGTCTGCCAGATCTGCAGATCCCCCATCCAGCCTGGCATGACCAGGCCCCAGTGTGCCTGTCTACTGTTACACTGCTATTCCTGGTGTGCGGTGTGACCTCAGCATGGCTGCTCACTGGAACAGAACGGAGCTTTCCCTTCATTCATTCTGCTTAGAGGTCTCTTAGAGGTGAGGGGTCTGTGGGTCCAAAGTTCTCATCATTTTACATTTTATTTTACACTGATTTGCATGAATACATTGAATATGCACATGGTCCTCAAATTATACTATGAGTTTAGCTCCAGAATGGGCAAAGGTGGTTTTTGCCAAAAAGTTTGAGGTCATATATTTTTCCAGGACACAGTTTACTTTGTGATCTAATCAAAGCTTAACTTTACTACATGCACTCATGGTACATGTTTTGGACAAAACGCTCTCTGTAGTCACAGTCAGTTCATCACATAGTGACTCCTGGGTAACATTTGCTGTAAGGTGTCTGTCATGCATAGTATTTTGAGTATATATGAAAAGCCTTGTGTCTGTGTGGAGAGCAGCAGGTTGCTGACTTGTCCTGATATGATAATAAGTTGCTCCCAGCTGTCACGCTGAGACAAACTGACAGACTGTGTGGATGTTACTATGTATCTCCACCATTGTGGCTCCTCTTACATCTAAACATCTGTCGTCCGTGACATATTGCGTTGACCCCATTGTGCTGAGAGGATGTGAGGAGTCAGAGAGAAGCCCCTCTGCAAACAGACATCAGGCGGCTGAGGATGTGATGTGGAGTCCCACAGGTCACACATGTGTGAGGGAAGAGATGCTGCTAGCAGCTGGTGTGTGTGTGCTGGCTCAGTGTGTGTGTGTCCTCACATCGGTTTGTGTGTTTGTGCATGTTGTTGTTGACGCAGCCTTTGACCGTACATCCTCTGACTACACAGAGGTGAAGGTAAATGTCACCAAATGAGACGTGTAAGTCAGACGCTGTGAGTTCAGACTGCACTTCACATCTGATTTGTCTGGATGCCTTCAGATTTATCCAAGGATCTATTCGACATAAACACACAACTTTTTGCTAAGTAACAAAAGACATCATGTCTCCTGAGCTGCCTGCTTCATCTGCACCTCTCATAGTTTCAACAGATTTTGATGTTTGATTGGGGGATGGGCATGTGAGCGCAGAGCGCTGAGGTTTGATGCTTGAGGAAGAAGTAGAGTAGAATGTGTGTGTGTGAGAGAGAGAGAGAGAGAGAGAGAGATCAGACCAAAGCTTTTGATTTATATAAACTCACTAATCAACTGAGTGAGCTTATCTATCCAGTTTATTGATCACGAACACATCTGGGGTAAATATAGTTTAAAACATCAGCCAGATTTTATACCACTGAAATTTACCACAAAACTGAAACACATCTAAATTCTTGCATGGCATGTTTCATGAATGGCGTGCTTTATGAATAGCTTGCCATATAAGTAAATGAAGAAATACAGTAGTAACACCTTTTTCAGGGCAGTCAATAAAAGATGCTGGTAACAGGCGTTTATGAATGATCCTTATCGACACGTTTAATCTGGCACTGTGTTTTATGAATTACCCCGTTGAGTCTAATCTTTCCATGCTGCCAAAATTATAACTGTTGTCTCGAGCAATGATGTAGGATTTACTTATGTGCTGACATATTTAGATTTTAGCTTTCCCACAAGCCTCAGGTCATGTGATTGAAAATCCAGTTTTGATCTAAATATCCAAAACATCAGGGCCGCACAATCAAGACTAAATTAAACTAGTTTAGTTGCAATATACTGAAGAGTCATAATCATTCATCCGTCTTTAACAACAGATTTATTTTTATAACTGGCTCTAGCGTATTTAAATTTTTGATTAAATTAAATTTTTTGTTTTTCCTGTCTTCTTACAGAAAATATAAGCAGGACTAGACTCAAAATGCAGCATGCAGTCAGATAAGTAACATTACACTTGTAAAGTTGCTGTGACTGACCCAATACTGAAATTAAATGCTGAAGCCTTATTAATAATCATGATAATTATATGAGTAATAATGCAATAACCCTGCACAGGTTTTTGTTTTAATTAACATGTTTAAATGTATGATCTGGCACACGCTGCTGTAAACGAGTCTGTATTCAATCCATCCACACACAAGCAGCACAAAGTGAATGAGAGGAGGGAAAAACAAATACAAAATGTTCATGTCAACTTAACAGAAAAAAAAAAAACTGAACTTTTAACCATTCACACTAATATAAAATTTCAGATTGTGTCACATGTGAGGAAACGGTCAGGATTTGACCTACAGCATGAATGGAGCCCAACCATGTCTGTTTGGTTTGTGGCCATCTGCCTCTAGGAACACGTTAACCAGCGGGGGATTGGCTTTTAGAAGGAGGAGGAGGAGGAGGAGGAGGAGGAGGGAAGAGGAACATCTGTTAGGACAGGCAGTCAGCAGACACGTAGCTGTGATGATGTCTGACAGCTGCTGTACGCTGCATCCTCTGTGGATGATGGGATCATAACTGTCAGGCTGTAAACCTTATTGACATGATATTAATTATGTTTTAACAGGTAGATCAGGTAAAATGTCTGTGCAAACTTGGTGGAAGAAACAAGCCTTTGTCAGTGGCAGAATGGCAAATGATGTGTCACATGCTTTTTGACAAGTGTCTCAGGTTTTTTCCATGTTAATCATATTTCAACTACATCCAGGTTGAATTCTGCTTAGCAGTATGACATTTCATAGAAACAAAGCATCATAGTTGTTGATGTTTGATCCTTTGAAGTGGAGCTGTTACTGTGCTCTCTGACTCCATTCAGCTCAATGTTAATGTTATTCGTATTATATTTACATATATACATCAGATATGAATATTACTAATGAAGTGTCAGACAAAAAGAAGGCATCAGAATATAACTGTCTCAAACTTGACAAAATGACCTATGGATTATTTTAATGTGCAGTTTGTGGCACCACAGAAGCGTAAGATGTTGATATTAAATGTGTGCAAATGTAAGACAGCTGCAGCATTTTGGTCTGGCGGATCACCTGACAGCGTTCTTTACATCTGGAACTCTAGCTTTTCCTGCTAAAAACCCAGTTCTAAGATTTTCATGCAGTGTTCTCTCCCTCAAACATCTGACAGATGCTTTGAATATGTGTGGAACTGAACGTGCACATTCTGTGTGTTTTCAGTTTTAGCCATATTATGATAAACATCCATCCATCCATCCATCCATTTTTCTAAACCCATTTGTCCTGTTGAGGGTCACGGGGGGGGCGGCTGGAGCCTATCCCAGCGGTCATAGGGCAAGAGGCGGGGTACACCCTGGACAGATTGCCAGTCTATCGCAGGGCTAAATGATAAACAGTTAATACAAATTCTCATAAATGTCCTTATTCAAATGTGGGACCACCTTAACTAACAATCATCATTTACTTCTTGGGGACTGATGCAGACAGTCAATGAACTGAACCTGTTTAACTTGTTAAAATAAATCAACACATCAGTGGCAGATTCCTTCTGTAGCTACAGTCTGTTTTTATATAAATTATATATATATGACAAAAAGACTGTGGCTGCAGGAGGAATCTGCTATTTCTTTGGTAACGTGTATTAATGTGTTGATTTATTTTAACAAGTTAAACAGATTTTATATATATATATACACACACACATACACACACACACACACATACATATATATATATATGTGTGTGTGTGTGTATATAAATATATATATATATGTGTATATAAATATATACATATACATATATATATATCTATAGATATATCTATATATAGAGATCTATAGATAGATCTATATATATAGATCTATCTATAGATATATATATGTGTATATAAATATATACATATACATATATATATATCTATAGATAGATCTATATCTATAGATCTATAGATAGATCTATATATATATATAGATCTATAGATATATATATAGATATACATATATATATAGATATATAGATATATATATATAAATATATATACAGGGTGTCCCAAAAAAATGTATACACACTCAAACTTTCTTTGTTTACAGCTCAACTGATTAGAAGTAATGGCAGAAGCAAGACTAAGCTTTGAGAAAAGGAAATTTATCTTAAAGTNCTCAACTGATTAGAAGTAATGGCAGAAGCAAGACTAAGCTTTGAGAAAAGGAAATTTATCTTAAAGTTCTACTGGAAGTGTGAGAACGTACATACCTAATGAATATCCAATCCAATCCAATCCAAATGAATACCAATACAAATGAAATGATTCCTGATGTTTTTAATTCCATCTGGCCACGTTATCGGCACTGCCTGGATCAGAACGTCATCAGTTCCAACACCTGCCATAACTCAAAAGATTCTACNTCGGCACTGCCTGGATCAGAACGTCATCAGTTCCAACACCTGCCATAACTCAAAAGATTCTACACTTTTCTTCTTTAACTGGGATTATAAAACCTAGATATAGCTTAATAAACACTATATTTATGATCATTCAAAGTGTGTATACATTTTTTTGGGGCACCCTATATGTACAGTACATTTTTTTTTAATTTAGAGAGACTTAATATAAAACCTGTTATTTAAAACATACATTTTTAATGGTAGAAGTCATTATGTCAGAGCTGTTTTGTGACTTTACTGATTGACCTTTAGCTAAGACATGAGAAACAATGGCGTTCATAACGATTAGGATTCCATGAACCAGTTCTGTTCTAAGAGTAAAATGCTATCAAACCCCAACCCTGTTGTGATCTTCATTTTCACTGAAATTAATGAAAATCATTTTATGGGTGAAACAGCTGAACAGCAAAAAGTTGGCAGCCATGTTTGGTTGAAGCTTTTCTTTGTTCTGACATAGTGTGAACATTAGAACCTTCAGTAGCTCCTCATCTGTCTGCTGTGTGTGTGTGTGTGTGTGTATGTACTTGGTGACCTTTGGCTAACAAAAGGTGGTCACTGATTAACTGTTGGGTTTGACTCCCTGGCCTTTATTTGGGCTGTAAAACTTTGGCCTTCATAGAGACGGCCTGTAACCTGCCTGTTTTACTCACCCTGAAGTGGCTTTGAAAAGAAGCAGGCTCTTATTTTACTTTTTCTGAAGTGTAGTGAAATTTTACTGCTTCAGTTTATATTATTTATATTCTTCATTTTAGAAATGCAGTGCACTTTGAATCTCTCCTGCAGCTGCTGTGTGTGTGTGTGTGTGTGTAATTTTGTAATTTTATTTTAAAAGTGTAGGACCACCTTAACTAATAGTAATCATATAAACAAAACAACCATCAAAAAAAAAAAAAAAAAAANAAAAAAAAAAAAAAAAAAATCAAAAAAAAATCAAGGATTTTATCTCATCTAAAAAAAAACCCAAGGACATTTATCACTTCTAAAAAAAATAAATAAAATCAAGGAGAAACTCCTCACTTATAAATGTGATGAGTTTATTCTTGATTTTTTTTTAAATGTGATGAGTTTCTTCTTATCTTTTTTAGATATGTTGAGTTTCTCCTTGTTTTTTTTTAATGCAGGGATCCCCAACTGGCGGCCCACGGGCCAAATGCGACCCGTGGGTCCTATCTATCAGGCCCTCAGATGACTTCTCAAAAACAAAAAAAAAATTGTAATTTAGTCGCACTTATCTCTGGATTGCATGGTCATAAAATGTCATGCTTGGGCTCATTTTGTTTGGGAGAATCTAAGCTTTCTGAAGATATTCATATATCNTAAAATGTCATGCTTGGGCTCATTTTGTTTGGGAGAATCTAAGCTTTCTGAAGATATTCATATATCTTCATTTTATTAAGAAATGGAGATTATAAAACATCGTCAACGCTACATAGGGATGAGCACACGGTCTCCGGTCTGTCAGTGGAATATTACACACATATACGCACAGAGAACGCATGCCTGTTGCCATGGCTGCGTAAAAGCTGATAGGACCACTGACCCATCATTCAAATCCTCTGCTTGTCTACTATCCAATCACAGAGAGGGATTTTAAAATTTAGACTGCCCTCAGAAGTTACATCATCGAGAAGCGACGAAGCTAGGTTTTAGCTCGGAGGCTAACTTGTGCTTTAGTTACATTTATCTCGGGATCACGTGGTCATAAAATGTCACACTTGGGGTCATTTGTTTGGGAGAATGTAAGCTTTCTGAAGATATTCATATATCTCCATTTGATTAAGAAATGGTGATTATAAAACACCGCAAACACTACAACGGAAGTGCTGGGCCCAGTGCCGGGCCGCTTTGGTTGTAAAGGGTTATGTTTAAAAATAATAAAAATTAGAAAGTTGTTTTCTGTTGTTATTACCAAATGAGAGGAAAAGATCGGCTTGGGTCCGGGAGGGAAATTATGGTGANTTTTTTTTTTTTTTTTTTTTTTTTTTTTTTTTTTAAATGTGATGAGTTTCTCCTTGATGTCCACTACAAGCAGTTTTCTCCCACAGCTCTCCAATTCTGTACTGTGAAATTAAGAAATAGAAATAACAGAAAACCTTTAGCAATTTAACTTGTAGCCATTTGCTGCAGGTTGAGTCAGAATGTTACAGTCACATTCTGGTCAGCGTTTCCTGAAAAAAAAAAAATTATCCTGTAAACAAGATTTTTTTTTTTTTGCCTTTCACAGTAAAAGAGGCGTTTACCTTTAGTTTAACAGAAAATCCAATAAAAAACATGTCACAGTACTGCTCACAAACACCAACTACTACTGATATTTCTGTCCTTCCTGCTCTTTTTGTGTTCATGGAATCCTGTTAACATGGTGGCATGAGATGAAATATGCTTTCTCTGTGTGGAATAACACGTGACAGTGGTTATGATGGGTTTGGAAGCCACAGCATGATTCCATGCTTTGCGGGCATCTCCACTGAGCTAAACCAAAGTTACCAATTTCTATAACATCATGTCTCTGTCATATCACGATAAGACTTCAATAAACACAGAAGTTTACATAAGCTCATGCTAGTACAATTTGAAGCATCCTCCTCTGACCGGGCTTCTTCTCATCTAATGTTCTGTGTAATTGACACACTGGAAAGATTTCATGTGGTCGTACAACAGCAAAGAAAAGAGAAGTTATTAGGCCATTGATGGAATATCAATCTATAATGACATTTCAGATTTGCTGAATGGACCTGGACTGCTAACCATTTCTACATTTCATGCCATCTTTCCCCTCAGGCCTGGGCTGGCATTAAGAGAGAGGAAAACTCTCCAGGCTTTAGTCATAATTGGGCTTCTCAGCCCTGCTTCAGTTAGCAGAGCTGCTATCTGAGTTTTTATTTGAAGATTGTTTTGTTGTTTTTAAACAAATGATAGCTGACAATAATAAATGTGCTTCATCACATTTTGGAAATACAGTTTAGTGAAAAGCATATTAATGAAGCTGAAGGTATAAATACTCAGTCAATGCTGCAACAGCGTCAGTTATTCAGATCAGGTCAATCTGCTGAGTGGAAGCTTTCAAACTGCTCTGATAGATTTCAGTAATTGTTAAAGGTCAAACCAATCAGGACCAAGCCCCTCTCTCTCTCTCTCTCTCTCTCTCTCTCTCTCTNATATATATATATATATATGTATATAAATATATATATATATATATATATATACATATATGTATATATATACATATACGTATATATATGTATATATATATATACGTATATATATGTATATGTATGACCCAAGCTAAGCCGAGATGTCAAATTTCTGGCCCTGCTTCAAAGTTGAGCTGGAGTAATCCATTGTGAGCTGGTGTGAGTTGGTGTGAGATGGTGTGAGTTGGTGTGAACTGGTGTGAGCTGGTCTGAGTTGGTGTGAGCTGGTCTGAGCTGGTGTGAGCTGGTCTGAGCTGGTGTGAGCTGGTCTGAGCTGGTGTGAGCTGGTATCTGCACTCAGTCGGTTGTGAAGACAGAGAGCGCTCACATGGGTCATCATAACAAGGGAAATTAAAAACAGAGGCACGATAATTAAAACGAGAGAATTTGCAGCAGACAGACAGATAATGGCAGATGAGGTACAGATACTCATTGCTGTTTAGGTGTCAAGAGGAAGTGAAGTGGGAGGATGGAGAAATCCTGTTTTAAATCCTGTCTTATATAATCCACTCAGATGCAACCTGCAGCTTCATTAGCAGATGAGGTTATGGTGTCCTTTTGGGAAATATGTCATTCGTCGTTAAAAAGAGGACATCTGTTCCGTTACAGGGTTCATTACCATGACAAAGTAAATTACACACCACAAAGTCCTTTAAGGTTGCAGCACGTTTAAAAAGGATTAGTGGTGGAATGTTGTTGCTTCCTGTTCAAGTAGTGCAGAATGAAAGGTGCTGATGAGCCTTCACAGAGGATCAATCCAACTGATTAACTGTACACGGACACACACACACACACGCACACATCCATGTGTCCTTCACTCTGTAATGCCGACTCCACAAACTGCCTGTTATGTCCTAAATGACTTCATGCTTGGTCATAATGAAAATGCCAATGTGTCATATTTCCCTGTTGGAAAGTGTTTTAAGTCTAGCGGTCGATTAAATGTGCCTCTCAGTTTCTACCGCAGCTCGTTTTGCTGAGCTCAGCCTTGGAGAAAGTAATCCTGAGACGTTTCTGAACCACCAGTTCCTGGAAGAGTCCTGATCTGCTGATTCAGGAACACGAGCTTCTGCAAAAGAAGGACAAAGAAGAAGCAGAGTACCGGTGTGTTTGAAATAATAAGCTCCAGCCAGACGTTAAGCAGATGTTTTACGACCAGGAAGCAACAGAACTGGTCCTAACCGCTGATGAGTGACTGGTCAGTGTGTTGCTTTGAGAATGGATGAGGTACTTTATGTTGTACCTCAGTATCAAAATGACTTATTTTTATGCACGCACGTTCAGACATGAAGTGGTGCTACAGTGAAATCCCTCTCACCAAATCCTCACCTTGTTTGTGAATAAGTAGCTTCCTGTAAGCTGCAGTTTTGAAGTAGTGAATACGTAAATAAAGCAGCCTGACATGACTGGACATTCAGCTCTGGCTGCTACACATGATCACATCATTGTCTGTGGGGTTGAGCTGCAGCTCAGTCACACACCAGCGATATTGTGAGCGATGCGTCCTGCTCAAGTTCAAACAAATTCAACTCCGACCTCTCTGCCTGACTTTTCTGTTTCCGTACCAGTGAGAGAGCAGTTGCACGTAATGTAAGAACAGCCATGTAACAACAGAACAGCCATCATGAACTTGTTATATAAACACAACCTAACTAAAAGTTCGTACTTTTAAAGGCAAAACCTCAGCAGAAAGTTAAAAAAGTATGTTTTATTTTGCCAGTCTGAGGTTTTTCTGTAAACCTGTGCACGTAGAAGATGCAGACCTTAGTCATCTCAGTCCACAATCTTAAGAGCATTTCCAGTGATTTCTAATGTTCTTCATCTCCTGAAAGGTTTGCATTTGCAAGTTAACAGTTTTCAGAGTTGATTTTCAAAAGTCAAAGCAACCATTTAAGCGACCAGAGATGATCAGCAGAGAGCTCAGCCTTCATCACCCTTCACCTTCAGCCGATCAGTCACCATGATGACTGACCAGCGCAGAGAATATGAGCTTTGAAGAAGAGGCCATGTTCCTGTCAGACCACACAAGAAGGGGGGGGNGGCTTCTTTCATCCACAGAACTGTGTGCATTTCTGTTGTGTAACTCATTGCTAACCAGGTGGTGTCTGCACAGCAATACACCCAGAGGTTTTGTGGTCAGGTTATATGTTGAGGAACATAAGACAGCAGGAAACACAAATTGATCTCATATTATCTGTAGCTCATTGCAGTTTGGTGCAGTTTGAGATGAGGTTAATTTTTTCTTGCGGTTAGGCTCTGGCGTTTCTCTGGTCTCGTTAAACGACCCGCCCACCCCGTCTGTTTAACATGAGACGGGTTTGTCTCCTGCAGATCTGAGGCGGGAAAATCTCCTTGTGTGGGTGGAGACCAGAAACTTTGACAAGGTGTTTGAGCCATGTTAGATGGGAAAAGGAAAGAAAAAAGAGAACGGGAGAGAGGGGTAATACTCGGCAGAAAAACCTAACAAATTTGCAAGCTTTTTCTTGAAAAAATTCAGGATTGTTTTTAGTGAGGTAAAATATATGAACCGACTGCTGAGTTTTACTGGTGTTTTCTTCAGAATGTTTCTTTGGAACAGTTCACAGCAGCATGTCTTCAAAGTCCATGTGCTTATGGCAATCAAAGATTCTGGGTGAAAATACACACAAGTATTTCTTTATTACTAAATCAAGTGGAAAAGTATAATTTAATAAGGCATGATTAGTATTAACATTTGGCTCTTCTCCTTCTTTCAGCTTGTTCTGTATTTAGCGACTAAACAACCTGAAGAGTTGCTTTTATTTTTGCTAACTTGGTCACTTATAAGGAACAGTCATACAGTAACGAGCAGCTGAGCTGGTTAACTGCTGCTTAACTGCTGGTTACCTGCTGGTTAGAGGCTGGTTACCTGCTGGTTCATCTCTAAATTAGTCTGTCTTACAACAAGAACTCTAATTAACAATCCTTATGTATTTTTCTGATTTTTAATCTCAGAAATTTGTAGGGTTTTTTTTTTTCCTCAGAAAAAAATGCCTCTCTTTTTTTTTTTTTTTTTTTTAAATTTTGACTTTGTAAATCATATACTTTATATATTTTTTGTACTATGGCCCTAATATGCTGTACAAAGAAACAGACAGATAGGCTGTCTTGTGTCCCGTCGACACCTTTTGTAATGTTTTATTTAGCGATTGGATGTGTTGCTTAAAGGACCATACCACCTATTTTTCATGTTTGAGGTTAATATATTCAATTTTCATACATGTTACGTTACTGACAATCATTTCCCAAAGGATAAAACCGTATTTCAGCTTTCCTGATATTTTGCAAAATCTCTTAATCTTTCAAAATCAAATATTCAAGTGATACACCCACCTTAAAAATCCATGTTTCTCCTGCTAATAGTTACACAGCCTTATGAAGTCACGGTCCTTTAAATTTTTCCATAAACACAGGTCTTCTTTTGGGACTATATTCCCCGGTGGAGGCATACATTCACTCCACGCTTTTTATTGAGCTTAAACACTAAAATTACATAACTTCAAAAAAAACCTGAATACACGTCTTGTTGGTGATGATGGATTACCTATCCCAAGAACGTTTCAAGTATCAACAAGTTGATTTTAATAGCAGAATGAACTGAAACCAATGGAGGTCTGGAAGGTAGGAAAAACATTTTTAACTGACCGTTCCAGTAGTATGCTTTGGGAAATTATTGTCAGTAACGTTACGTGTATGAAAATATTAAGCTCAAACATGCAAAATGGTGGTATGGTCCTTTAAGTGAAGGACAGTTGTGAATATGAACAGACTGACTTTTTGAAAGTTTGCTGTTTGTCATGAGCCTGAGACCTCTTCACACTGACTTTATGGACTTAAATGAAATAACATTTCGTACTTGTTGTTGCAAAATGAAGCACAGTGCTGTGTCAGCGTTGTGTGGGCGCTCCATAATGAACAGCCATGTGACTGTGTATGATTTATGACCTGAAGTCTTGTTCCTCGTCTCGTCCCCGCCGAGCGTGATACATTTAGAGTCCCCATATGCAGAACCCCTACAGATAAATACTCTGTCTCATCATAACTCCATGCTGGTTGTGTTGAGCTCTGTAGTGTGTGTCTCACTGCAGGAATCCATGCTAAATGGCAGCGTGTGTGTTGCAACGGCTGAATAGATGACGGCTAATTGGCATCAGGAGACTGTCAGTAATGGATCACTGACAGCGGTGCACTTAAAAGCTTTGATCAGACATGGCGACCCACGGCTCTTCTAGTCGTCATCATGTCTCATCACTTATCTTGTTTTTTTAAAAAATTGTAATAAATTCTTTCCATGTGTGTAGTGTAAATTATATGTTTAAATTTACTATAAGATTTGCCACAGGTGATATATTTGTACATCTGTGTGAGTTTACTGTGGCGTTAAAGGACAAGAGCCGTTAAAAAAAATAATAAAATAAAATAAAGCACAGGAAAGATGATGATCCCTGGCTTGGAAACATAAATCATTTTCATATATCCTGTGGATTTACTCCAAATTTAGCGTATTTACAGTAACATTTTATTTGTTAATCGGCCGAATGGAAAACGCGCTGAAGCTAACATGTTGTTAGCATGTCACAGCCATCATCATCACATGTAGACATCTGTGTGCCGAAAATCCGTCTTATTCCACATATTTGGTAGGTATAAAGTAAAACAGTGTGAAAATATCATTTCAACAAAACTGTTTAGGAAGTGATATGATGCTACAAAAGGATGAATTCTGAATTCCATTTTAAATCCTGATTTTGTATCTGAGAAAAAAAAAAGAAAAAAGAACCATCCCTGCAGCTCATCATAATCATCTTATCAGTCTTGCAAAAAGAGAGAGGAGGGGATCAGGCATGAATCTGCCTGAGTGGACACGGTCGTCGTCTGCGCCGCAGCATTAACACCGTAACGACGCGTCTTCACGTTTTCCTCTGTCATCAGCACAGTGAGGGAATGCTGCTTTTCCTGCTGCAGTGGAAAATCCTCAGCTAGTCTGAGGCCAGCTGGAGGCGGCCTCACTGAGGAAAGCACTGATGGAAACTTCTGAAACTGGCTCCTTCGCCGCTTTTTGAATGGTTTTTCCTAAATGTTCTTCGTGTTGTACGTTTGTGATGTCAGGTTGAGGAGGAAACACATCTTCACACATTTGAAACTGCTAAGCAACACTTCTTACACCACCACAAAGTACTGCAGACTGGATTTCAAGTTTGAGATGTATTATATGAAATATATATATATATATATATATATATATGGATTATTTCTGAGAAAAAAATTGCACTGTTAGAACAAAATGATATAATTAGAATAAAATCAATATTTACAGAAGAGTGTCATTAATAAAGTTGTAACATCACAAGAAGAATTATATTTAAAAAGTCATCTGCTGTTTGTCTGTAGTGTTGGAGAATGATTCAGACTGATTAAAGGACCATACCACCCATTTTGCATGTTTGAGCCTGATATATTCAATTTTCATACATGTTACGTTACTGACAATCATTTCCCAAAGGACAAAACCATATTCCGGCTTTGCTGATATTTGGTGCTAAATCTCTTAATCTTCTTAAGTCACAGTCCTTTAAATTTTTCCATAAACACAGGTCTTCTTTTGGGACTATATTCCCCGGTGGAGGCATACATTCACTCCACGCTTTTTATTGAGCTTAAACACTAAAATTACATAACTCTTAAAAAAAACCTGAATACACGTCTTGTTGGTGATGATGGATTACCTATCCCAAGAACGTTTCAAGTATCAACAAGTTGATTTTAATAGCAGAATGAACTGAAACCAATGGAGGTCTGGAAGGTAGGAAAAACATTTTTAATTCACCGTTCCAGTAGTATGCTTTGGGAAATTATTGTTGGTAACGTTACCTGTATGAAAATTAAATATATTAGGCTCAAACATGTAAAATGGGTGGCATGGTCCTTTGGTGTCTTTAAATCAGATTGTCTTACCAAAGCTCCAACATTATACAGTAAGTACACAAACTAATAAAAATGAGAGTACAAAGATACTCTCGTGTGTTGTTTCAGTGTGGTATCGTCTCGTGCTGTCTGCGTCTGTATTTTTTTTTTTTTTTTTTTNTTTTTTTTTTTTTTTTTTTTGTCTGGGCTGCACTCAATCAAACCTTTTTCCTCCTGATTGCTGCAGCTCTGATCTGCACCCAGCTGCTGCAGTCAACGCTGTCAGTGTGTGTGTGTGTGTGTTCAAATTAAAAAAGGTTTCTGGTTTCTGGTGCTTCACCACGTTGCCCGTGTGTTTCCATGTGACTCCATCTTTACCTGCAGGGATTTTATCTCTGAAGACCTTCTAGTAATCACAGACAACAATGTGCTGCATTCACAGAGCTATAAAGAGTTATTATCTGCTGCTGAGCTTGTGTGTGTGTGTGTGATAGCTGCTGAGTGGATGCAGTAGACAGAAGTGTAGAGTGTGTTGTTTGCCCTGTCTGCTGTGAGAGTCAGTGCTGTCAGTTACTTGACAGATGACTGTATGTCACAATATATAATGTGCATTTATGTTCTGTAAACTTGTTGTACAGCTGCACTGTAGACATGATCTTTGTTTGAATGTATATCCATAACTGTTGAAAGTGTGTCCACGCCATCTCATCCTGCTGAGTCAGCATCGTCTGGATGTATTTGTTAATGTACGATGACTCCTCTGTCCCACCATCTATTTTAATCTGCCTGATCTGGATCAATATCTGTATCGAGGCTAAATTGCACCTTTTTCATCAAGGTTGATATCTTAGTATTCAAGAAATAAGCAACAAACGTTAAATGTCTACAAATGTCCTATCTTGTAATGTTAAAGAAAGGGGGGGAAAAAAAAATCCTTATCTGCATTCAGATCTGTCTCAAAATCATCAACTCTCTCTCTTGACCCAGTTATCTACAACATTCAGTCAGACTCCTGGAGACAAACGTAACATCCTTGGTGGAGGTTCTGCAACGTGGAACACTTTCACTGACGCTTCATGTAAAGAGGAAATCACAGCCAATCACATCAGAAGCAGTACATTTGAAGAAGGTGACGGTGAAGGTGCTGGGACGTCAGCGTGAGACTTCAGCGCAGCACATCAGAGCCAAACAGTGCAAACGTCTGGTGTTGATATAATATGATTTTAGATCACGGCATCTGAAAACCTAAAAATCAGTTTTATGGTATTTGGCAGATTTTACCAGATCTAAAAATCCTCAGAGGAACCAATCCTAATTTTTGAAGTAGAGAAGTTTGTTATCTTTTAAAAGTCCCACATAAACAGCATGCACAGCATCTTATCTCCATAATTTGATGTATTTCCTGTTGAAACAGGAAGTCAGGGCAAGGCATAACACAGGAAAAGATAGTTAATCAGCAGAAACCAATGGGAGAGAAGACTTTGATGTTTAAAGCATGTGATCATTCTAGAGACTGGAAATTTAATGTTGGATATTTTTGCAGCATGTGATAACCTTTGAAAATGACATTTTCTCCTGTATCTTTTCTCAGCTCAGAATGACTGATGATGTTGTGATGTGATGATGATGAAGATGTGGTGATGATGATGATGATGTGATGTGATGATGAAGATGTGATGATGATGATGATGAAGATGTGATGATGATGATGAAGATGTGATGATGATGATGATGTGATGTGATGATGATGATGTTGATGAAGATGTGATGATGATGAAGATGTGATGATGATGATGATGTGGTGATGATGAAGATGTGAGGATGATGTGATGTGATGATGATGTGGTGATGATGATGAAGATGTGATGATGTGATGTGATGGTGATGTTGTGATGTGATGATGATGATGTGATGTGATGATGATGATGTGATGGTGATGTTGTGATGTGATGATGATGATGATGTGATGATGATGTGATGGTGATGTTGTGATGTGATGATGATGATGATGATGATGATGATGTGAGGATGATGATGTGATGTGATGATGTGATGATGGTGATGTGATGTGATGATCATGATGATGAGGATGTGATGATGAAGATGTGATGATGATGTGATGTGATGATGATAATGATGTTGTAATGATGATGTTGTGATGTGATGTGAAGATGATGATGCTGTGATGTGATGATGATGATGTGATGATGATGTGATGTGATAATGATGTGATGTGATGATGATGTTGATGTGATGGTGATGTTGTGATGTGATGATGATGATGTTGTGATGTGTTGATGATGTTGTGATGTGATGATGATGTTGTGATGTGATGATCATGATGATGAGGATGTGATGATGATGATGATGTGATGTGATGATGATGATGTGATAATAATGATGATGTGATGATGATGATGTGATGTGATGATGATGATGTTGTGATGATGATGATGATGATGTGATGATGATGTTGTGATGTGATGATGATGATGTGATGATGATGTTGTGATGTGATGATGTTGTGATGTGATGTGATGATGATGATGACGATGATGGTGAACAGTGAGTCACTTTGACTCTAGCACTGGTTTCAGTCGTGATGCTGTAGCAGCTCCTGCTTGTTGTCCTTCATGGCTTCCTCAGTGCCTCTGCACTGTTTGGGCCTTTTTCTTTTCTTTTCTTTTCTTTTCTTTTCTTTGTCGTTTCTTGTCCATCTTTCCTCTGGATAACTACGACTGCTGCAGGGAATATTTTGCTGGAGGTTCAGTGAAAACATCTGATGCTCCTCAGCAGCATGGAGACCTGTTTTTCCAAAAACAAGTTAGTGAAGCATACACTGATGTGTGTGTGGTCGCAGATCATTCAGGGCCAAAAATGTGACATTTCCGCCATATTCAGATTTGATTTGATATGGAAATAAAAGTGTAACACAGATGTTGGAGGTACTTCATAAATCAGGATCCTACCTGTCTGATATGAATCGTATAAGTAGGTGTTTCTGTCACACAGAGTGGCCTTTCTGGTGGAATCGGTGCCACGCTGCAGCATCGTAACCCATCTCTCTGTGTGTGTGTGTGTGTGTGTGTGTGTGCGTTTGTGCTGTTTTCTAGGCTGCATGCTGTGTTTTGGCCAGTCAGCCTTTTTCCGCTTCAACCACCCTGAGGAAGCCTTCAGGATGAAGAGCATGATGCCTCCAGGAGGAAGCAGCTCCACTGGGACCTCCACACTCTGTGCAGGTACAACACTCAGTATTATCATATATTAATTATCATATAGTTTTGCATTAGTACAGTCACGTTTTTAAATTGTTTGAACTGTTTTACTTAGAAATAACCTGAGAGCACATGTGTGTATGTATGTATGTGTGTGTGTGTATGTATGTATGTATGTATGTATGTATGTATGTATGGCTGAGGTTGTTGCAGAGCCCAACAGCTAGACAGCAGAGCAGAATTCTGTTTTTTACACATGGCTGATTTTGCAGCAGTAAAACTCCACTTTCTCCTGTTATGCCTGGTAGGGATGGAGGCAGCAGCAGACAGGACACGGCTAACACGCTGAGCTGATGCGTCCTGTAACAGTTTGGATGTTGATACAGCAGATGAATAGCGTGTAAACCTGTAATGAAAACGTATTGTTCTTTGCATATTTATTTTTTTATTTTACTAAAGGCAGTAAGTGCTTCTACAGAATATGTGTGTGTGTGTGTGTGTGTGTGTGTGTGTGTGTGTGTGTGGGAGGGGCTGTAAATCTAGCTGTGAGAACTGATTATTAGAGTGGTCTTAAGTGGATGTCTATGATAGAAGATGTCCTCTGTGGGAAAGTCAGAGTGTTCTTTTCTGAACACACACTACTGTGTGTTTGCAGCTCTGTGAGGAAAGTTGTTGCACCTAACGTCCGTCTGCATCGGCTCAACGCTGGAACCTGCTGCTGGAGTTCACACCATGCATGCTTTATGAGCATCTCATTCCTCTGCGTCTCCAGGCAAACTTTTCAGCTGCATGCCTGTGTGTGTATATATATGTGTGTGTGTGTGTGTGTGTGTGTTTTCCTCCTGGCAAGCACACCCCTCAAAGTGTAGCTTTCCCTGACTGGCTGTACTACTCTGGATGTGTCCCACCTTCTTGTTGTTTGCCTCCGTTAGTGCTGCCTGCCACCGTGGATAAGTTTAGCACACAGGCATGCTGGTGATGCAGACTTCCTGATCCAGTAATGAATGCCTTCCGTTGTTTAGAAACACATCATTTTCCTCAATTATGCATTCCTGTTGCTTATACCACTCCCATGATAATCTGAACATATCTGTGGTATCTGTTTGGGGAGTAGCTGCCGGTGCTGCAGCGTGAGAAGGAGAGATTTAAAGGCTGCAGCATTGTGCTGGTGATGGTGTGATTGGTCTGAGCGAGCATCTCTGATGTCGCGTTCACCTGTCTGTTATTTTGCTTTGGCGAGCTTGGCCGGCTGCTGCTGTGGTCAGTCAGCCGTCATTCAGTCTGACTGGAGGTTTCCTGTGTCTCTGCTGCCAGCAGACCATGAGCTGCTTACTTAAAGCGTCCGACGGCTGGAGTTACCGTATCTTTCACCAAGACTATTTATAAACCTGTAGTCCCATTCTACTGTCTGCCCCCCTTCCTGCACCCACTCACCCTCCCTCCATGTTTGTAATGAGGGGTTTATGCTCTGCAGCCCTGCTGTAATATCCTCTCTGACTGTCCTTGCTGACAGGCTGATCACATCCTGCATCCACACTGAGGAAGTGTTGCTCTTCTGTTTTTCCTAACATCTCACACTAAGCCATGAGCATCATGGTCACTGAGTGTGCATTATCCACCAGTAAACCCTAAACTCTGTTTACTGGCATCTTTCCTCATTTCTTATTGAAAGACGAGCCAGGTGAGCCATCCGTGTGACTGGGGATCCTGCCATCAATGCCCCAATAATCAACACTTATTTCTCTCGTCATCTTGCTCAGACTTCTATTCATGCCACATGGTGGGATGTTACTGGCTTAACTGCAGTACATCTGGAAACATCTGCACTTCCGTTTCTCCACTCATCTAGTTCTTCCCTAAATTCCCCTTAATTTGTCACCCATCTGTACATTGTGGTCTATCAGTGCCTCTGAATGTGAACAGTAGCAGCTGGTTCATGGTATTCATGCCATCAGTGTCAGAAAGTCATAGAATATGTATCTGAGGAGGGTAGAAATACTGATGTAAAGGTGTCTGATTTTACTGACAGCCGTGAAATCCAGCATGGCTCCTTTAAACAGGACTGTAAAAAGCCTTTACAGCACAGGAAGAGCTGCTCAGCTGCCCAGTGATGCCGGAAGCAACCTCACTGTACCTTCAAAATAAAATTAGAAATGTTTCATTTCAGTCTTTGTGTATGTAACACACAAAGCTTTTATGTGTAATATGTTTAGTTTTTGAGAAGTTTTGTGTGTTTGGGCAGTTGATAAATTCCTTAGATGGACCTTTGACTTTTTGTGTTATTTTGTATATATTGAAAAATGATACATTTTTAACAAATTATTAGATAGTCTAACAACTTCCTACTAATAGTGTATTTATTGTAATAATGTAATAATCAGTGCTTTAACTGTAGTGGTTTGTCATCCCTCAAGTACATTATATAGTCTATACTGTATTTCCTGTTCTACCCATACATTCATCTGAGTTAGCTAAACCACAGATCTGGGAAATATGTAAAATATACAGTGTTGGGGGCTCCTGATAGTCCCTCAAGTCAAGGCAAACTAGTCCTAGAGAGTCTGACTGTGTTGGTGACCATGATTAAGAACTGCTGTTACTTCATTGAAATGAAATTCTTATTTTTAATATTTACAATACCTCATGATATCATTTAATTGTATATGCCATTTAGAGGGATATTTCAATTTAGCTTGGTGATTATCACATTATCTTTGTCTTATCACATCAGTTTCTGCCTTTCTCCGTAGTAAATTGGGAGTTTATGTTGAAGGTTTTAATCGGAAGCGGAGCGTTACATTGTATTTGTCTGACATCCCGCCGGCAGACAGCAGCGGGCGGAGCAGCGCCCAGCACGGCGCCGATCCGCCGCTTCGCTGCTGAGTGTCCGTGTCTGCCTGTGTGCGGGAGGCTCCAGGCCCGGCAGGGCTGCGGTAAACCCGGCCTGGTTCTGAAGTCTGAAGGATGTGGGCCTCAGTTTGTGTCATATCAGGTGAACCGCGCTGAAACCGAGCCGGTCTGAGTTTTATTCCTGCATGTGAGTAACGAACTGCTTAATGAAAGCTAAAGTGATCAAACCGACCAATCGCCAAACTCCGTTAACACATTTGTCAATTTAATTTTCATTCGCTTTTATGAATCCGTACACAGTTGATCGGATCCCAGCAAACACCTTCTACGATTCACCGTGTCTTTCTGGTGTATTTGGCATAAAGATGCCACATAAAAAGCTCATTATTAAAAAAAAAAAAATCCTTTTTGAATTTGGGTTATAATGTTCACTACCACGCTCCCTGTTGTATTTCGGTGGGAATAAACAAGGGGAATAACAGATGAACCCAATCTGTAGTTCTTGCAAATAGTTATTGCAGATAGTGCTGTTTAATGAATGATTAATTCATGTAGATTTTGTAAATCATGTTCTACTGGACAGCAGTTTTACCGAAACGTATGGTAACGTTAAATTGCTAGATTCTTGAACGGAGTTTGGCATTATGTACAATGACATCATGCATGGGCTTTCCCTAAGACGATTGCATTTGTCGTATCCCCCCCCNCACGCCCCCACCCCGTTTTTTAACCCCATACACATGAAAGTAACATCCACCTTGCGCCTGTAATAAACATAATGAACTAAAATCAGCCTACAGACTTTAATGCTTCATAGTTTTCATGAAAATGCAGCAGATGTAATTGTGCTGTCACACAGACAGCATGGTGCAGATTCATGATGGAGGCGAAAGCAGGAAGCTGCTCCATCTCCTGCTGAAGCACAGCTAATGCATTATTTGTGTAGCGTCTATATTTTAGTGGGCTTGTCTTTTTGAGACAACAAGCATTGGCTCTTCTGTTCTTTTCTGTTCTGTTCTATTCCACTGCGTAATGTTTTTCTGTTCCTCTCATTGTTTGCGTTGACTGTGCTGTGATTATCTTGATGTTTTCTAGATTTCACTGAGAGCTGACGCAGAAAGCAGGCCGTGCTGCTGATGCGACCATGTGGCCACGTTGCTGATGAATAATCTGCTCTGCTGACAGAGCGACGGCTCTGATTAGATTACCCGCCTGTGTTCTGCGTTGCTTTCAGGCCACAATAATTAGGTTATACAGGCACATTTTCTCCTGATCCCTGTCCAGCGTATACAGGCCAGTCTGTCCATTCACCTCCTCTGCTGCATCCTTCCTCGCCACTAACTCCCCTCTGTCCTCATGCTTACCTGCAGGGCTTCTGTACTCTGTTCTCAGCACATATTATTCACAATGATAATATTGAACATTTACAGTATCTCTGATAACCGGGACAAAGTTACCACTGAGCATGGAATTTCTGAAATACCGCAAAGTTTTGGGAGGTGGATTCCAGACAGAAAATGTGTACAAAGATTGTATAAATTGTTTGACCTGTTAATTGCATTAAAAATTGGTTTCAGGCCAGTTGGACTGCAACCGGGTTTTTTTTTTTTTTGTTTTTTTGTTTTAATCTGCTCTGAAAATCTTAATGAACCAGGTCCTGGTTCATTTCTTAATAGCTGATACGTGGACATCCATTACTGCACCATAATGGGTACACTTATTAAAGGTTTTACAACTGTTTTTAGGCTTTAATGAGTCAAATATTGTCAGCATTCACTATGAGGCCAAATCAGATTTTGTGCCTGCGAAATGACAGAGAAGCTGCTAAAAGCTGCATAATTGGGTTTAAAGCATTATGCAATTTTGGGCATTCTTAAGCAGAACAAAAGGAATATGTGAGAGGGGGGGAGGAAAATGAGTTTTAAGGCAGATTTAAATTCCCATGTTTTGGAAGAGGTTAATCATGTATGTATTGTCATTTCCAAATATTATATTTTCTTCAGACAGTTTCAGAAGCCAAATCCTGATTCTTCTCTGTCCTCTCCTCCATTAGACACAGAGAGTTTGGTCAATGGGAATCATCAGTCTTTTCCAGCTGCTGGAGGGAGAGTCCGGTCTGAGCACAGTGCTATTGTCAGTTCTATTGAGAAGGACCTTCAGGACATCATGGACTCCCTAGTTATGGATGATGAAATACCTTCTTCTTCTGAGGCCAAAAAGCCTCCTGGGAGCCACCCCATTCCTCACTCCCCCCTCTCTCCCATGGTCAATGGAGGAGGCCGTTATCTGCTATCCCCTCCGACCAGCCCAGGAGCCATGTCAGTGGGGTCTAGCTATGAGAATACATCCCCTGCATTCTCACCCCTGTCCTCCCCCTCAGCGGCCAGCAGTGGGAGCTTTACCCCCTCGCCTACTTCAGGACCCCAGGACCAGAGTTCTTCTCTGCCGCCAGTGCCTGTACGCTCCTCCAGCTACAGCTTCACCACCCAGCCTCCTCCTGTACCTCAGCCACGGACCATGCTGCCCAGCTCCAGCAGCAGTGGAGTGAGTCAGAGAGTTCAGGAAAGCCCCAGGTTGCAGAGGAAGGCCTTAGTAGAAGCCCCTCCAAGCCCCAAGCCAAGCCGCAGAGGACTGAGCCACAATGGGTCTGAGAGCCCTCAACAGACACGCCCGCTGTCCTCTAATGAATCTCTCTGTAGTAGAAACATTGTGCCAAGTAGCCCCAGGCTCACTCCTAAATTCCCCACCTGCCCATCCCCGTCCCCCTCCAGCCCCAGGACAAAGACAGCCACCATACTCCATGAAAGGCCCGCCAGCCCCTTCAGGGAGCAGACCAGCCTGGCTGATCTCTCCCTCACGTCTAGCCCCTCCAGGCAGCATTCCCAACTTTCCAGAGCCGCCTTCCAACCTCCTCTAGACCCCATTGTTCACATCATACAAGGGTCCCCTCTTCCACAGCAACCGCGGACGCTGCACCCCCCTGAAAGTCCTCGTATGGCCAGGAGACAAATGGAGCTTGGGGGTAGTGGAGGGAGCAGCAGTATGCGAGAACTGCCCCCTCTCAGCCCCTCCATGGCTCGGAGAGGTGTTACGGTACTCCCAGGAGCCCTCCAAGGGTCTGTCCCCTCGTTGAGGACTCCTGATAGTCCCTCAAATCTGGGCAAGCTAGTCCCAGAGAGTCCCAGACTCCGACGCAAGGCTGGATCCACATCAGAGGAGCCAGTGGGAAGCAGGGGGATCCGAGCCCGCAGCCCCTCACCAACCTCTCAGATGGAAGGTGGCAGTGGAGCTGCGGCAGTACGGAAGGGGAGCTTTGGGAATTCCCTTTCCCCTGCTTACAGTCTGGGCTCTCTTCCTGGTTCATCCCCAGTAGCCAGCCCGAGGAGCCACAGGAAGATGCCTGCTGGACCGCGAGACCTGGGGAGACCCCATCCAGGGATGAGAGAGAGGAAGAACAGCATCACGGAGATCAGCGACAACGAGGATGAGCTGCTGGAGTACCACCACCGCCAGAGAGAAGAGAGGCTTAGAGAGCAGGAAATGGAGAGACTGGTGAGTGACCAACGTGCCGAACAAGTTCCTTAATGTTAAAAGAACACACGACTCCATTTTTACTTCATGATAAGAGCATTTTAACTTTACTTTCATCATCGTGTTTTTACTCATTTATTGATTTGTTTTAGAAGATGACAAACTTGATGTTGGTCAGTTTTTCAATTTTGAGTTGAGGTTTACGAAAAGCATCTTGTACTAAACTGATAATGACCTTCTGACACGATCATTTTGTTAACATTCTGATACTGTAGAATCTAATATTGTACCTTAATGTCGTCTGCCTCAGATATGAGGGAAATTCCTCACTGAACAGTTTCTTAGTCTAAGTTTTAACACAAGGGAAGTCGAGGGCTCCCGTTGTGAGTTTAGCAGTTGGATTGTGGCTGGTATACATCTGTGGTGCTGTCATCTCTGCTAGGTGCCCCTGAGCAGTGTTCTGAACCCCCACACGTGGGCTTTGTGGTCGTATGTGTACATGTATGTAACATTGCTGACGTTAAGACTTTCTGTGTGGCAGCCGTTTCCCTGTCCAGCGGAGTTGATCGGTGAAGAGCAGGTACAAGAAGGAGGATTAGAGCTCTTATTGCAGCTGAGGCTCTTTATGATGAGTGAGTCATTATGGACATTCAGATTTCTCTGTTCAGATGACAGTTGTCTGCAGATATCTGATATATATATATCAGATTTATTTCCACATATGAATGTGGCCCCAAATGGATGTGAGAATGATGAGAATGAGGGCTTCACAGGTCCACTTGGTTCCTCAGGACAGATGATTGCCCCTCCGAATGGATGTGAGCAGAGTCACTATCAGCCCTGCAGGAGAAAATGAGTATTTTGGCAAGTTGAAAGAAAAGGTTCTTGTTCCTTGGTGGGTCGAGTGCATTTTGGATCAGCTGTAATTATTCTTTCAGATCAAGTCTCTGTTTGTTTTTTTTTGGAAAATGAATTTAAACACATCAGGTTTCTGGTAGTTTTTTTTTTTTTTTTTTTTTTTCTCGTATGTCTGTTTTGGATGAGGTGCTAGATTTTGGACCTGTGCAGACAATCTGATAACATGTCCTTTTGTCCTGTTTACATGAGGAAAAAAATCACACTGACTCAACTGTACCTGGTGGTGTAAATGTAGCGCTGGAGGGAGGGAGGGGAACGATTTCAGCTCTGCCTTTGTTTGGAAAAGGAGGAGTAACGAGGAAAGCATCTCAGTGAACTGACTGAACTGTTGGCTGATGTGACGTCAGGAAGCCCAGTCACACTGTTCGTTGTTTGTTTTCTAAACTCAACAGAGATGACGTGGCGTAGGTGAAGGTGAAGGTGGAGGTGAAGGTGGTACAGCAGGAGACGTGTGTTGAACTTTTCTGCCAGATGAAATCATTGAGACAAAATCCTTTGACGGAGGAGGAGGAGAGTTAGGGTTAGAAAAAATATTGCACGCTTTATCTGTATTATTTCACTGATATGAGTGATATCAATGAAATATACAGGGTGCAAATGACAGTGGATGCACCCATTTTGCATGTCTGAGCTTAATATATTCAATTTTCAGACATTTAACGTTACTGACAATCATTTCCCAAAGCATACTACTAGAATTGTGAATTAAAAATGTTTTTCCTACCTTCCAGACCTCCATTGGTTTCAGTCCATTCTGCTATTAAAATCAACTTGTTGATACTTGAAACGTTCTTGGGATAGGTAATCCATCATCACCAACAAGACGTGTATTCAGGTTTTTTTTAGAAGTTATGTAATTTTAGTGTTTAAGCTCAATAAAAAGCGTGGAGTGAATGTATGCCTCCACCGGGGAATATAGTCCCAAAAGAAGACCTGCGTTTATGGAAAAATTTAAAGGACCGTGACTTCATAAGGCTGTGTAACTATTAGCAGGAGAAACATGGATTTTTAAGGTGGGTGTATCACTTGAATATTTGATTTTGAAAGATTAAGAAATTTAGCAAAATATCAGGAAAGCTGAAATACGGTTTTATCCTTTGGGAAATGATTGTCAGTAACGTAACTTGTATGAAAATTGAATATATTAGGCTCAAGCATGCAAAATGGATGGAATGGTCCTTTAAACAGCATTTCATTAGGTTTCATCATGTGTGTAATCTGTTCTGTAGCTGTCAATGTTTCTTTAATCAGCAGGAAGGAACATATTTTAACTGGTGTCCATCTGATCCAGACTGTCTAGCATTAATCTCTCCACATGGCTGTCTGACTGACATGCTGGCTTGGCAAACATACTGGGTATAGGAAGCCAGTCCCAGCATGCTGCTCCGTGGTGCACAAACTGTGAACACACTGCTCCTCCACCCACAGACCACGACCTCATTTGTAAGTTTCCACAGTCGCTTTTAATGAGGGGTGTAAAGGTTCTTCATGACTGAATGCTGATGCATCTCTGCACACATTTAGCTGAGTTCATGCTGCAGAAATCGGTGTGTTATTCCTGCTGATTGGATTGGGTCAGTATTTTCTGTCTGTCAGCACATTAAGGGACACTGACTGACAATTTTTTACTGTTCATTAGCAGACAACAGACTTTGCACAGCCTCATTCTGAGCCTCCAAACACAGCAAATGACCAAGCCGTGTTATTACGCTAATGATTAGCACTTTCACACTTCAGCTCTTCATCAGCAGCCTGGTCTCATCTCTGGTCATTGTTTGGTGATGAGTGGGTGGGGGTGCTCTGAGTCACGGTGCTGTTGGTGCTGATGGAGGTTGGTAAAAGATAGCATAAAGGAGAAGTTTTCCAGTATTCCACATCATACTGTATGTACTGCTCATGTAGCAGGCAGCATGTACAAACAGCTGCATAAAGCCTTTTGTGTCACTAGAGGAGACAAAAGGCTTTATGCAGCTGTAACAAAGGTTATGGAGCACAAACATTTGAAATACAAAACACATCTTGCAAACTAGGTGTTTAACAGGCCAGCAGCACAGATGAAGGAAGAATTAGCTTAGCTTCGCTCGTGGTGGGAGTTGGTATACGTCTGTAAAAAGTCACACCTTTAGGGATGTCTGCCATGATACAGGTTTGTCCCTTCCATTAATTGATTGATGGATTATTTTCTTCTCCGTAGTTTTCAGTGAAAATCAGTAAAAAGTAAAAACGTTTTAAAGATGCAGCCACAGCTTAGCTGAACTTCTGAAATGCCATCAAGGAAAACGACACGCTTAATTGCGTTTTAGGAAAATGAAAACTTCAGTAACGCTTGCAGCTTGGACTTTGTCCATGGTTGCTCATAATACACCATGGTGAAGGGAGCTGATGTGTCTTTCCTGCCGTGTCTTCTTTTTGCCTGCTGGCTTTTCTGTCACAGAGGTTGGCTGTGCCTGACACATGGCTGAAACGTTTGCTACTGTACATGCGATGTCATACGCCAGATCAGTCTGTCAAAAGATGCATCACACATGTATAACAGCATCTTGCAGAACACGCCAAATATGTCCGCCAAGACCTACACGCTTAAAAAGCCAAAAAAAAAAAAAAAAANAAAAAAAAAAAAAAAAAGTAAAAGTACTAATGCAACAATAAAATATACTCAATTACAAGTAAAGCCCTGCAAAAGTATTGTGTTAAGGATTAACAGTTAAATTTATTTAAGTATTAAAAGGAAAAAAAATACTCTTCATGAAGACCATTTCCTCTCCAAATGTTAGATTATTGATGCACTAACATGTGTTCATGTTTCAGGCCAACACACTGAAACACAGTAAATTGTACTGAGATGCAGTTTTAACCAGACATCAGCAATATTTAATGAGTTTATCTCAGGTTCAACGTAAAGGAAATAGGGAAAGATTAAAAAAATAAAATAAAATAAGGAAAGTAATATAATGTGATATTAGTGATCATCTATGAACTTATCTCATGTTGGATGTAAAATCTGAACCTAGACCCATCAGATCAATGTCATGCAGTCAAAAGCACAAGATTCCCTGTGAAAACACAGTGGAGTAAAAGTAGAAAGGATCTGAAAATATCTGAAAATGGAAATAAACACACTGAAGGTGTGTTTTGCAGAGTTACCGCAGGTCGAAAATGATCAGCAATAAACGTTTGAACACATATCAGTTTGCTTGTTTACATGGTTGCAGGCTGTATTTCTGCATTTCACTTCTAAGAGGTAGATTCCTGTCATTTTGATTAAAAACTGAACACAACAGGAAATGGAACAGGAACTTGGACCGATTGCTTTTATGTTGTCTGGGACACTGTTGAATCTGTGTCCCGCCGTCTGTCTAAAGGAAAGCTTTAAGATGACATCAACACATACACCACACTTGCAGATGTGGAATTGCTTCTACACGTCACCTGGAGCAACACTGGTTTTATTCTCTCAGTAATAAAACGTAGATTTTAACTGTAGCAGCACATCATTTTCTCCACTAGAGGGGGCAGTGTAACTACTCCATGCTATGCACTCCCTCCCTGCTTGCCAATGTCTCTGATCAGGTTTAGTAACTAATTGAATTCTTAAAGGGTGAAAATATCGTTAGTGTACATCCTGCTGTCCTGCTGAATGGTCTGATGAATAAAAACAACTCACACAGTTGATTCTTCTGGGCTTTTTGTAATGAATTGTTTAGTTGTTAGCACACTGAAGCCTCTGAGAAGCAGTCACCATCAAGATTATAATCAGCATGAAGTAACACTGCAGAATGGAAGGAGTTGAATGAACAGAAAGATGAACAGAGACAAACAGAATGAATAGAGAAATGAACAGAATGAATGTTGAACAGAATGAATGAATTAATGCTGAATTGAAAATCATGATTTAATAAAAAAAAACCCAAATATCTAATTATTTTGAAGGGGAAACGTGGCAGCGGGTCGCACTCTGTTAATCAAGCCCATGCACGTTAAACCTGCAAGCCTTGTTTATACTTTCCGCTATCCGTGAGGGTCCGCTCGGTTCTGCCTGCAGCGGACGCAGTTATCAACCTTACCAATCAATGGTCCATCAGGTTTGTTGATGCCACGCTCGCGAAACTTTCAGCAGGTCAGACGTGCAGCAAGACGCTAGCAAACACTTCCACTGAAGATGAGCTCGTTTCTAAAAAAGGTGACGTCACTTCATCATGTCAGTCATTTGGAATTTGATTGGTTTTGCACTTCGGTGTGGAGCAAACAGTGACGTCTGTAAACTTTAGGAGCTGCAGCTACTAGAAGTAGCAGCGCTTCAAACTATTTCAGCAGCTGCAACAGAAACATGCAGCTGAGTGGCAGCAATGCAGCGAGATGCAGATCTGCAGTCAAAGCGCAGCGAAAAAGCAAATGATGTTCCTGCATCATGTTCCAGTGTCATGGCATCTGATCAGAGGGTCTTCATACGTGGAATATTATAACATGTCAGAGCATCAAGCCAGAGGCAGCAGACAGGCTGGTGTTCCTCACAGGAACCTGGACATCGCTGTGAAATCCTTTTAGTTTAAAAGGTTTTTGTTTATAAAGCCCTACAATTTTATTATATCAGTATTTGTTCTTATTATTTTAATAAAGAAAACACATTTGAATTATAGTATGTTTTTGTTTTTGTTTGTTTTTTTTTATTTTAGAGAAAAACAAAAAAAAAAATGATTAAAATTGAAAATCGTCCATCAGTATGAAAAAAAAAAATTGAGATTTTACTTTTAGGACATATCGCCCAGCCCCAGTATATGGGTATGGTGTGTTATGGATGGGTGAGGATGGGTATGGTGTGTCATGGCTGGGTATGGTGTGTCATGGCTGGGTATGGTGTGTCATGGATGGGTATGGTGTGTCATGGATGGATGTGGATGGGTATGGTGTGTTATGGATGGATGAGGATGGTGTGTCATGGATGGATGTGGATAGGTATGGTGTGTCATGGCTGGGTATGATGTGTAATGGATGGGTATGGTGTGTCATGGATGGGTGTGGATGGGTATGATGTGTCATGGATGGGTATGGTGTGTAATGGATGGGTATGGTGTGTCATGGATGGATGTGGATGGGTATGGTGTGTCATGGATGGGTATGGTGTGTTATGGATGGGTATGGTGTGGTATGGCTGGGTATGGATGGGTATAGTGTGTTATGGCTGGGTACGGTGTGTTATGGATGGGTATAATGTGTTGTTAATGGGTATGGCTGGGTATGGATGTGTGTTGTGGATGGGTATGACTGGGTATGGTGTGTTGTGGATGGGTATGGCTGGGTATTGGTGTGTTGGATGGGTATAATATGTTGTAGGTATGTCTGGGTATAGTGTGTTGTGGATTGGTATGGATGGGTATAGTGTGTTATGGGTGGGTATAGTGTATCATGGCTGGGTACGGTGTGTTATGGATGGGTATAATGTGTTGTGAATGGGTATGGATGTGTGTTGTGGATGGGTATGGCTGGGTATTGGTGTGTTGTGGATGGGTATGGCTGGGTATTGGTGTGTTGGATGGGTATAATGTGTTGTAGGTATGTCTGGGTATAGTGTGTTGTGGATTGGTTTGGATGGGTATGGCTGGGTATGGTGTGTTATGGATGGGTATGGTGTGTTATGGGTGGGTATAGTGTGTCATGGCTGGGTATGGCATGCTGGGTTGGGGCTGGATGGTTTTGGCGCTCAGACGAGGCGGAGCGGCGAGCAGGCCTTGTTTTATCTGCGTGCTGCGGTAAAAGAGACACGACACGGTGCTGATGAAGCTAATGGAGAATGAATTGGTCAAACCTGCAGCAACTGGTGGTCTGAGTGAGGTCATGTGCTGCTGCTGCGTAACGAGAAGCTCCTCTTTAACGCTCTACCGATGTTCGGGTTGGTCGCTGACTCCTTGATGTGGAAGCTGCTCTGACTCAGGCCTGTGGATGCTACCTGTTACGTCTGTCTGTGTTGATGTTTGATTACAACTTTTTAACGCCTCAGTCAGCACGGGGAGGTTTTGGGCTTTAGACTGCTTTTCTACTTAGAGAATTTTATGAGTTGGGTTTGAGAAATATGCAGCATGTAATCACGTAATGATAGTGAAATGAGTATGTAGAGTCCATCGCAGCCCTGTTAAATGAGAAGCAGAAACTTGCTATTCAAAAGTGTCACAACCATGTGTCATTTAGTAAAAACCTCACAATGTGAAATAAAAAAAACACAATACAGCATGTAGGAGTGGCAATATAGCCTTAAAATCATATCATGACTTTAATGATATTCAAGACCACATGTAACACTGAATAATGTACTGTGACTGCAGAAGTAAATAATATTGCAAACTGTAACAACATGAGTAAAAATCA
This sequence comes from Lucifuga dentata, assembly GCA_014773175.1. Lineage (NCBI taxonomy): Eukaryota > Metazoa > Chordata > Actinopteri > Ophidiiformes > Bythitidae > Lucifuga > Lucifuga dentata. The sequence goes on along the minus strand of VXCM01002930.1, from coordinate 5,171 downwards.
ATAAGTGGACAAGTAGAAACAGTAGAGTGTTTTCATTCAGTACAACTATAACTCACTAAATCCTGTAATATTTTAGCTTGTAAACAATAACGCAAATGACTTTGACCTGCTGGTCTTCAGCCGCATGTAAAACATAAATAATAATGATAATGCATCATTTAGCGTAGTGGCGCTCAGTGTGAAGCAGCTTGTGGATCTCTCAGCTTCACAGCTGTGGAAGCGTTGTTTGCATTTACTCGCTTACCTAATGACTCCTGGAAAAACGGTTTTACAGCACCGGCTGTTGAAAACAGCTGCCACATTTTTGACTTTGGGGGTTATTACGTTAAATCTTGTATTTTCTTGTGCATAGAAATTGTTTAACTCGACATAACTGATGGAGCTGAATGCGGTTCATGCAGACCGGTGATGTTGTCTTTTCATCGGCCTTATCTCTGTCCTGTAATAATAAGCATCGCGTAAGCCTGCCTGTTATCCCAGCAGCGTCTAGAGAATGTAAAAATATCACTCTCATGGAGCCTTTAATTATTGTATCTCATCTTTGATGTTCTAACTGGAACCAGTGTTCATTTAGAAAATGCCTCCAGGTTTGGATCCCTGTCAAAGAAGCAGCTTCATCTGTTTAAATGCCAGCCACCCCCACAGGGAGCAATAAAGCCATAGCTTCATGTGGAGATTCTGAGATCAGTACCAGCGACATGCAGCAGCTTATTATCAAGACACGTTTGGCTGCTGCTGGAGAGCTCGTTCATCCTTTTCCTGCTTTCCCCACTTTCAAACCACTTTCTGATGCCGGGGGGAAAAGCAGCAGAAGAGAATAAAATAGAAGTGGTTGTTAGGATCTTGTTGGGATCATCTGTTTGTTCCTTCTATGGGATCTATGCATGATGATCCCTCAGAGAATCAGAGTCTGATCATGAGTAGGGTTTGTTTTACAGACTAGGGTGTGAAGCTTCCTGCCTGCCTGAAGATATGAGCAGAGAATAAGGCTTCGTTGATGCTTCGCAGTAGACTCTTGAAATACTGAGTGCATGCATGTTTGTGCCTGTGACATTGGTTAACGTGTAAAAAAAAAGAATACCAACGTATACTCAAAAAAAAAAAAAAAAANCAAAAAAAAAAAAAAAAAGCGCTGATCAAAGGTACACAGATGAGGAAATGCTCTCATCTGGAGTTGGAGGAGAAGGAGGAGAGAAACGGGAGGGAGAAACATTAAAGAGCATGAAAGAAAACAGGAGACGCTGACTCTCAGGGGAGAAAGACACGAGAAAGATGATGCTGCTCCTGGGAGGACATGAATAAGGAAAGTGAAGAGAAAAGTGAGGTAAAACATACAAAATGAGAGAAAACTGACAGTGAGATGCAGCAGTTCACTTTCTAAACCTGCCAACGTAGAGCAGAAGAAAAGCATTGGATTGATCTGATTGGCTTGCAGCCACTGTGTGTGTGGAAGATGCACAGTGTGTCACTGTGTTTGACCAATAAGGCACCAACATGAACTGTTGCATCCTTTTAATAAGCTAACAGGAGGCAGTGGTCGACTCATTTTCCACAGGAAGTTTAACTAAGCCTTTTCCGCCTTGCAGCATCTTCAGAAATCAAATTCACCTCCTTAGCTGCCTGCCATTGATTCCTTTGGTTTTAATATTTTGTGCAGAAAATTCAATTGAATCATCCACTGGAAAAAAGTTTATCCACTACTCTCATGCTGTTGATTTCTGTGTGCAGCGCCACAAAACCTGGCAAATATTCCATCCACTTCTGTTTCCGATGTGTTTTAAACCGACTTTATTGGCAGCTTCATTCAAAAGGTGGCGAGCTGCTGCGTGGAGATGACGGGTTTAACCATGTAAACTGGCAGTCTCAGCGCCTGCCAGTGCTTTACGATACATGGGACAGAAAACTACAATATTTTAACAAAAAGTTACAGATCTAAACTTCAGTTGGCGCTGTTATAGTTTCAGAATTAGAAGTTTTCTTTTTTGCCTACTTTAAAAAGTAATGTCATTTAGATTTCTCATTAGTATAACTGCAGGTTGTGAAAGCAGGTTAATGGTATCTGGTACATTTGATGGCTGTTTGGTATGAGATGCTACATGCATATCTTGGATTCTTTAGTTCAGCTTTGAATCTTTAGGGAGCCTAAAATGCATTTGGTTTGGAGCTGAGCACATTTAAATGGTAGCTTGGTGAGTGATAACACGTAGTCAGTGTGAGCTTGTAATCTTCAGGAGTATGGGTGGAGTGGGGGTAGTAATTGTGGGGTTGGGGATGGGGGTGTTCGCTTTTAAAGGGTGGTTTTGTTCATCTGTCTTTTGGTTGAGCTGGTAGTAGTTGTCTGCTTCACTGCAGGGGATGACCCTTTTCTTCTCAGCTGTGTCCATCATGAGAGTGAGTCCACAGTCCATTTTCGTCTCATTTTTTCAGGATCACAGGGAATTTTCTTACAAAGTAGATTCCAGGTTAATGGTCTGGGGATCAGGGTGTTAGCAAAGCAAAGCTTTCATGCAGCATCTTTAAATGAATGTTTCAGACTTATTTCTCAGTTACATTTGGATACTTTGGTGAAGGAACATGGGGACATTTGCTGTCTGGAGCCCATTTGTATGGGTCTAGTTTGAACTGGTGTTGGCTGGCTTTAGCTGGTGTTTCCTGGTTTCAGCTGGTGTCGGCTGGTGTTGCTGGTGTTTCCTGGTGTTGGCTGGTGTTAGCAGGTGTTTTCTGGTGTTAGCAGATGTTTCCTGGTGTTAGCTGGTGTTAGCTGGTGTTAGCTGGTGTTGGCTGGTGTTAGCAGGTGTTTCCTGGTGTTGGCTGGTGTTGCTGGTGTTTCCTGGTGTTGGCTGGTGTTAGCAGGTGTTTCCTGGTGTTTCCTGGTGTTAGCTGATGTTGGCTGGTATTGCTGGTGTTGCTGGAGTTGACTGGTGTTGGCTGGTGTTAGCAGGTGTTGGCTGGTTTCAGCTGGTATTTTCTGGTTTCTGCTGGTGTTGGCTGGTGTTTGCAGGTGTTTGCTGGTGTTAGCTGGTGTTAGCTGATGTTAGCAGGTGTTTTCTGGTGTTTCCTGGTGTTAGCTGATGTTGGCTGGTGTTGCTGGTGTTGGCTGGTGTTACAGGTGTTTCCTGGTGTTGGCTGGTGTTAGGTGTTAGCTGGTGTTGGCTGATGTTAGCAGGTGTTTCCTGGTGTTGGCTGATGTTAGCAGGTGTTTCCTGGTGTTAGCTGATGTTAGCAGGTGTTTTCTGGTGTTTCCTGGTGTTAGCTGATGTTGGCTGGTGTTGCTGGTGTTGGCTGGTGTTACAGGTGTTTCCTGGTGTTGGCTGGTGTTAGGTGTTAGCTGGTGTTGGCTGATGTTAGCAGGTGTTTCCTGGTGTTGGCTGATGTTAGCAGGTGTTTCCTGGTGTTAGCTGATGTTAGCAGGTGTTTTCTGGTGTTTCCTGGTGTTAGCTGATGTTGGCTGGTGTTGCTGGTGTTGGCTGGTGTTACAGGTGTTTCCTGGTGTTGGCTGGTGTTAGGTGTTAGCTGGTGTTGGCTGATGTTAGCAGGTGTTTCCTGGTGTTGGCTGATGTTAGCAGGTGTTTCCTGGTGTTGGCTGATGTTAGCAGGTGTTTCCTGGTGTTGGCTGGTGTTAGCAGGTGTTTCCTGGTGTTGGCTGGTGTTAGCAGGTGTTAGCTGGTGTTGGCTGGTGTTTGCAGGTGTTGGCTGGTGTTTTGTAGTGTTAGCTGGTGTTGGCTGATGTTCCCTGGTGTTGACTGGTGTTGGCTGGTGTTAGCAGGTGTTTCCTGGTGTTGGCTGGTGTTGTTGGTGTTTCCTGGTGTTGGCTGTTGTTAGGTGTTAGCTGGTGTTGGCTGGTGTTTGCAGGTGTTTGCTGGTGTTAGCTGGTGTTGGCTGATGTTAGCAGGTGTTTCCTGGTGTTGGCTGGTGTTTGCAGGTGTTTGCTGGTGTTAGCTGGTGTTGGCTGGTGTTTGCAGGTGTTGGCTGGTGTTTTGTAGTGTTAGCTGGTGTTGGCTGATGTTGGCTGGTGTTAGCAGGTGTTTCCTGGTGTTGGCTGGTGTTGCTGGTGTTTCCTGAGGGCTGTACCACGAAGCGAGATTAGTGGGTTAGCGAGGTATGTTGAGCCTAAAGCCAAGGTTTTCAGTACCACGAAGGTGGCTCTCTTTTAACCTGGCTGGATCACCATGGCAACTCATGCTGCAGACATAACCTGGTCGGACCAGGTTTTGTTCAGAGTTTCGGCTTGAAATCGACTAAAAGGCGCCACCCTTTCAACTCTTTTGGAAATTCTTTACAGATCACATTGATTTGGGTGCTGGAATTGTGTGAGGTTCACTTCAGAGAGTTTAGAGACAGAATAGATCCGTTTCTGATGATGTTCTCTATGAACGCTACAGATTCTCAGCTGAGGGAATACGTTATGCAAACTTGTCGAGCTGGACCGGACCGGAGCCGTGCACTTACAGTAGCGCAAACTTCATGCATCACGTTGTATATATGTATATATATATATATATATATATATATATATGTATATATATGGTCCGGTCCAGTCCAGCTGGACAAGTTTGCATAACGTATTCCCTCAGCTGAGAATCTGTAGCGCATATATGTTTGTGGTGTTCGTGGCCATTTGCCCACACTCGCTATAAAAGAAGACTTCTATAAAATCGCAGGTAACATACATTAATAGTTCACTATATTATGAATCAGTATGACGTTTACATTAATACTATATATTATGAATCTGTATGACTTTAGCCTACATTAATATACAGTATACAGCTAATAGAACGCCGATTAAAATTTGATTAGTCAACAAACTAATAAAATTAATTTTTGGTCAAAAACTAGTGATTGTTATGTATCCTATATGGACAGTGCCAGACATAAATGCAGTTCTTAGTATAATATTTAAATCTGCTGCATCAGGTTTAAAGTGTCAGAGCTGTAGAATGTGCAGCATCACGTTAGGAATAAACGGTGCATTGAGATGCATTGAGTGGTAAATTACATAAAACTTACGCATAAACTATCAGCAACTTTCTGCAGCATTCCTCCCTAGCCTTATTTGCAGCAACGTGTTGCTGTTAGCAGTTATGATGTGTTTGAAATCTTCTTAGTGCTGCATGATAACTTTGCTCCTCCTGACTGAAATAAACAGCTCTGATTGGTCCATTTTGTCC